>DWQX01000122.1:0-59959 GCA_018245475.1 Pharmacophagus antenor
ACTTGGCTTTGATTTCACCTGATGTTAAGTGACAATGAGACCCTAGATGATGAACCGTGTTTGCCCAGAATATATCTCTATGTGACTGTGCTCTCAGCTATGTGACTGCCGGAACAGAAATGATGTTATGGCGGTAGATTGACATTAAGAGTGGTGCTAGCTAGTGAGGCAAGTTCGAGAAACCCTACCATCAACCAGACTCCACTACTCCTGTGGCCCGGGAATCGGACCCGGGACGTCCGCGTTATAAGGCAAGGGGGTAAACCACTACGCCGCGGAGGTAGTCAAAATATATACAATATTTTACAAATTATTTAAATAAGCTTTAATAATAAATTGTTATAGAACTTTAGCATTACTAAAAAAAAAATAAAAGACATATAACTTCTTTCCGGCATATTAAAAGTTTCTTAAAGTAAAAATTATCAGCTCGCATTAATTTATGAATAACAATGTGCTTTGTAATGAGCCTTTTAAGCAAACGCACAAAGTCCATGCATTATAAATCAATAAACTAAATAACTCAATGCTTGCAAATATTTCATGTCACAAATTCAACCGACATTCCGACATTCTTCATGGCTAAAATCGAAATTCTACTTCGCGGACTAATTATGAAAAATAAGAAATATTTCACCAAAAAAGTCACGCTCTCAACACGTGCTGTACCATTTACCGAAATAAATAAATTCCTGTAAATATTAATTCCAAGCGAAATGGGCGCGCAAAAAACGCTAATTGCTTTTTCTATAGCATCGTAACGTAAGTTTTTGCGTCAATCCGTAGGTCCGCCTGTGTAGAGTAAATGTGGGCTTTGTCAGTGGAAAGTGTCAAATTACGTGGCACGAGATGGCAGATAAAGGTTAGGGTTGGCACATGACTCCCGAAAAATATTGATTAAAAAGAATTTCTTAAATCAATAAAGAGCCAAGTAGAGACCGAATTTTTATTCCCATCAAGGTGAATCGTATTTTGTATAAATAGTATAGTGTTGATTTTTAAACCCATATGTAATACGCAAACATTTACTTCTTACTTGTTAAAGATTATTATTAAAAAAGACCTCGACTTTTTTATGTAAATCCTACTAGTGACTATTACATTACAAAGGTGTAAAAAAGTAATACTAAATCAATTGCCTTAGAAGTATACATTTGTTAATTACCATAAATGAAATAATCTAATTAACGTTAATTGGACATCCCTATTTCCTTGTCAAGGGTCGTGCTTTTTTGCGCGCAACCATTTTTAGTTTCTCGAAAAGATTTCGCTGTTAGATAACAAGTTGTCCAGTTACTTAAAAACATATATCACTAGTAATAACAAAATAATGACAGTCTTCGTATTTTACTAATAAAGTAGATATTCGAGAAGCGTTAGTAGATACTTGCGTTAGGAGTACATGGAGAAAGAGCAACGATGCAATAGACTAAACGGATAGAAGCGGTAGATGAAACGCCGACAAGTTGAAGAAATATTTCCAAAATATTTGTAAGTGAGGCCACGAGGTGGCCCGGGGCGGACGGGGGCCGGCGGGGGCCTAACATTGGCATTCACTACAATATGATGAACCTGAAACCATCGCATTCCGAACGCATCAATAAAAAGCAAGGTTCACTGGTAGGCAAACGGAAGCTGGTAAATAATCACATTTTAATATTTTTAACTCGACGTAAAATAACAATAAAAAAAATGTATTTTATATACTTTTATATAAATTTTAGAGAAGTAATTCTCGTTATTTTTACTAGTCATCATGCTTTCAAATAAATAAAAACAACGTTTTCAGGCATTTTCTTTTTTCATTATTTTTTTAATAAAATCACATATAGTTATACACGTACCAAATGTAATCAGACTTAACATAACTTACCACGTTCAACGCCACGGGGGTCACCGGTGACCGACACCTGAAGACGGCTAAACAAGTAAAAATGTAGGTAATGTAAACGTGAATAAATTGTTCGTTATTAATATTGTTAATGTAATGGCGAAAGGTTAAGGTCTAGTACTGTTTGTTTAAATACATAAAAAGGTGTACTGATACATGAAATATCACTTATCGAATACTACGATATACGAATAATACGATATCGCGTAATATTCGTGGCGTTCAACGTGTTAAACATTGTATCTAGAGGTGTAAATTTTAATTTTGCATAAAGTAAACAAGAAAATCGTAATATCTATATAAAAATATATCTTTTTTTTATACACGATTATCGATATTTCAACATGACTCGTGTTTATTTTACAGTATAAATAATAGAAACATTCAATTTTGCGAAAAGCCGTATGAAAGAAATAAGGGATTTATGGAAGATAATTACTCAGGCGTGAATTTTACACACGAAGGTGAAACGGATGAATTGTTAAGGCTTACATTGAAATCATTTTCTCGGTAGTTTTGTGTCTTTTTGTAACTCTACACCGCGCCCATCGCAGATCGCCTCTATGAGATAAAGAAGGATTTAGGGTTCGGCCCATTTGGAGGCTTCGATACCACGCACCAAAGCAGCATTATTTCTCGGGACCGCGTTTTAATGTTTGTATTATTCATTGTGAGATAAGAATAAACTTTTTCTAACCTCTCGTGCATGTTTGTGTCGCTTTCATAAATTACTTCATACGGAAAGCGAAAAGATGTTTGTCGTTTGTTTTGGATGCGACTGGCCGTGCAGACTATTAATTCATTAACACGAGCTACACTTAGGATGAATGAAACCCACTCTTATATGTTTTATACAGGAAGGAAAAATCAATAATTTATTAATAATTAAAACATATAAAAATAACGAGCAAAGATATTACCTATTCCTTTATTAAAGATCTTCCTAGGAGTCTGATATTTGAAAATATTATAACGTTAAGCGTATTCGATGCTATGTGCATTAAAACAAAATTACTTACTAATAATAAACTAAAATTACTTAGAAATCCTCAAAACACTAATGCTGATTTTTTATTTCAATGTTTATTTTATATGAATTTAAAATCAGCAGTACTTTATGGCAAAACAGCGGTATTTTATGTAAAAAATATTAAACCGTAATGAGTTAACACTTGGAGTTGAATGTCACATTATGTTATCGACGTGTGATCTTAGATGTATACATCCGGAACACAACAATGCTGTTATGGCCGAAGCGGTTGGAATTGGTACTAAAATCAGCTACTCCGTTTATGTTAAAAGTTTTATATTCTAAAACATTTATCGTTGTAGTAAAATTATAAATATCAAAAACATTAGAATACACACAAATATAGATTTACATTCCATTTAAAGCTGCACAATAGAACGATTTCTTTTAGATAATCTCGACAACAATGCAAAATATTATGTCGTCATTGTCACGCAAGAGCAACGCTTGCGACGGTCGCTCCTGAATTTGCAAATATCGATAAACATCGCCGTTCTAGTAATCCTTGATGAATGCGTCTACATATTGGTGTCAAGTGTGGCGTGAACAGATTATAATGTTGTACAAATGTTTATATGAAAACGTTCGCATATAATTTTTTGTAGTATCACAAAAAAATTGTTAGTACGTGGATGTGTTTGATGGAGACAGAGAGATTTTCAATTATATATAAGCATTACATACATACCATTGATCTTTCAAGAAACATTTGTTTACTTAATTTTCTCAATATTTAATGAAAATTATATTAAACACAAAGAAAAACGTATATGAGGGTTATATATACATAGTAAGCCTGATTTATATGATCATAAAATAAAATGTTATATAATATTAATACTATTTTATGGTCAATTTTATTTATTTTAATCTTTTATATTAATTGATATACGTCATTGTAACAAATTGTTTTTATAATTAACATAAATTTAATAACAACAAACACAAATAATTACATAAAGAGTATACCTACTATTAAGAGAAATATAAAAAAAGTTATGGGTACAGAAGATTTATTAAACCCAAATTCAAGCTTTCATTAAATTATACTTCCAAATAGAAAACCGTAGTAATACAATTAGTGGATAAGACGCGATGCATTGATTCCCAAAATATTTAAAGAAAAAACACACACAAGACCACTTCCCTAACTATAAGTTGTCGACAAACCGACTCGTGATCAGATAACCGAGCGATAGCTATCACCGTCCCATCACTCCATATCCCATTGCTTCAATCTCACCTCCTAAATGTAACCAACACCACACAATTTTTACAAAGATCGTAGATAAAGCAAAAAAAGTGTAACACAAATATCCCATTTGTTACGTTTAATTATCTTTAAACCGATTGAGATATATATGCTGTATATGTTTAACCGCGCATGAACAGAAGTTGTAGCGGCTATTTTATAATATTATATTTAAACTTAATTCGCTTTATATCATAGTACTAAAAAGCAGACTTAGTTATTGCATAATATTTATTCAATTAATAATGATACGTTTATATGAATATATTTATAAAATGAATCTAATTTCAAAACTACGTCCTTCACTTAATTAAAGAACACGTTTTTTTAAGAAATAATAATATTCATTAAGAAAGCTAAGGTCAAGTATATTAAGATAGGGAAAAATATCTAGTCTGCCCATAACAAATGATCGATGAATGAAAGATAAAGCACGTTTGATCCCGTACCACACACCAATAGAATGATCTTATATTAACTAGTTACCCTCCGTACACAACTCTAAATTTAAAGTGTTAACGAACGTCCGTTGATAGACATTATTTACAGAACCCACACAAAAAAAAACACACTAAGCTCTTTCGAAAGAAATCTCTCTCACGTCCCACGTCCCTCTAGTGATCAAATAAAACTTAGCAGTCTGGTGTATCTGTCAACGTTATACGTGTCAACTCCCCCGCGTGGCGTGATACATCGTCGAGTATGAACAGGAAGCAGGCGCAATAGAACAGGGACTTATTAATAAATATCAAATACTAATAATTCATCTTAATACAATCAGGAATTTATGCGAATTCCAAATTCGTTATGGTCTCCAATCTATCTTGGATGAAAACAATAAAACCATGAACTATTTTATATTCCATTTTGTTACATATTAATGTGTTCGATCAAAGGTTGATTTTCTTAGGATTAGATAATAAAATACAATGTATATAACAATAAAACTAACACAATACACACATGGAACTCTTTCAAAGAGGTTGTATAACTATAAAAACTTTTTAACTTAATATTTAAAATGCGAACAGTCACAAATAGTTATAAAAATGGATGATTGTTTTCGGGGCACGCGTCGATGGGTTAGATAACATTGTTTCTGATGACTCCTGAAGGAATACATATTCAATCCAGTCGAGTTCCCGGATTCGAATAAAATCGATTAATATTAATAAGTGGTTTATTCTTTACAGATAACGAATGGACAATGCTTTCCGAATTCGTAGAGATTAAATCTTGATTGTAATAAATAACGATTTATAACTTCCTAAAACAATTAATTACTAAATAAACAGTTTATGTACAATCGTATTGTAACTTCTGATTTTTGTCACTTATTAACAAGTGAATGAAAATTATAAAATTAATTATTTGAATTGTTTGATGGACTGGTGTCGAATTTATTATTAGTATCTAAATTTTCAAAAGATATTATTTCGAAATTAAGCAGTATAATAACGAGTAATTGGTTTACATAAAACAGACTATCATTTACTATATATAATGATAGATCTTAATTCAAATAAGTACATATTACATTAAAGGAAATTGGAACCACGTCACAGCCTACTACAGTTATCATCTGAATAAATTCGTGAAAAACTATAACACTTAAAATGTTTTGTTCAGATGGCGATCTCAAAAATTAAATCAACTAACATACAATATCTAAAGCCAGAATTATCTCGCATCGTTCGAAAGGGGCTGGATAAAAAATGGTGGTAAGGAACCCCGGGTCGGCTATTATCTTTGAACACCGAAGTCATTTTAGCCATAATAAGATAACATTAAGGGAAGGCGAATCCATTGGTGCTCAAACTATCCTAACCTATCATCAACAAAACTCATAAAAATCTAAAATAGGCATGAAAAACGTACATCTATAGTTGAAATTTTGTTTTTGAAATGCCATTTTTTAAGGATACATGTATTAAAATGAATTAATACATAATTTTTGAAAAATGTTTTTAAATTTTAAAATGAATTGTTGTAAGGTATTACTTAATGTATTCTTGTAAAATATTTTATTTGTCATTATAGTAAATATCTGTGCAATTAAACTTAAAGGCTTACTTTACGTTTCATTGCACCAATATTTCGGGAATACAAAATTTCAAAATTTAATTTCTTTACGTACAATGGAGTAAAAAACTCCTTTTTAAATATTATGCCTGCGTTTCCAAAGTAACTTACAACATTAATTATTCTCCTTCATGATAACAATCTGCTTTTATACGTCGAGCCCCGTTTATTGCATGGAATATAAAATCAAAACGAAGTTTTGTAAAGGCATACAGCCTTCACCTCTTTAGTTAACTATGGAAGTTTGGGAATTGTACCCCCTGAAGAGCATGTCAGCGGACCTGTCGCGCTCGTGAGGGGAACAGGTATAGTTTTTTTCTCATATTCGTTTTTGCGCGCGCGCACGTGTGCCGGCCGCCCCTTAATTACCGACGCATACCATAAACAGATCTTTACGCTCCCTTAAATAAATCTCCTGACTGATTTTTTTCTTTCTGTTTTCTTAGGCCGGTAACTTCGAAGCACGGCTTTTCGGTTTACGGACGCGCGCGGACCGTTTCCCGTGATGATCGATGATGACTCTTTGTTTTCACAGTTTGATTGTCAGGAGATTTAAGAACGCTCATAAAACTTAATAGCGAAATGAATTACGAGTTCAACCGTGAACGAACTTTAACATAAATCTTATTAACATTTAACGATTAAAATTTAAAACAGTGTACAAGACGATTTGAAGAATACATTTGTATACTTACATATTGAAACTGAAACTGTAACATGAAATGTGAATAAAACGAAATTAAAATTTCAGATTCATATCCACTATTCTACAATACACGTATACTTTTTCTTATTATATTAAAGATTTCTGCTAAAAAAAAATACCAGATATAATTTTTTCTATTCATTAATAAATTTAAAAATTCGAAGGTCATAATTCGTTTAAATAAAATAGGCTATCAGTTAGCATCTTTTTAAGTCAAAAATTTATAAACAGCACCTTGAGTTCCCAAGAGTAAAGTAAAGATTTTCCTATTTAGTAGAGAAATGTGTCTGATATGCAATAAGCTTAGTTGGAATAATTAAAGAGAAAAAAAAATTGACACCTGGGAAAAATAAAAATAATCAAAATATAATTAAACAAAAAAATCACAAAACAAAATACAAAAAAATCACATTGATGGACGTCGTGTATTCCAGTATTAGAATATATAACGATGCTGCATGAAATAAACGGGCATATGTAGATGAGATCAGCAAGACGCTGTGTTGGGAGGTCATCTATTCGAAATTTTTCTCAGATGTTACATACTTTAATCAACTATAATGCTAGTTTGGAGGCAACCCTATTTTCACAACCAGTAGAGTGTGTACAATAAATATGTTACCTGATCACTTATATATATTCGAGCTCATTTTCACACAGCAAAACGAAAAGAACACTGTATTCGTAGGGTAGTTATTTACTGCTTGCTTTATACAGCGAATGTTCCGGGTTCGATTGTCGGGGTAAAGAGTAGTGGAGTCCGAATGGTGGTAGGGTTTTCCAAACTCACCTGGATAGCTGCCTATCCCAACGTCAATCAGCCGTCATAACGACATTACTTTATTCCGCGAGTCTAAAATTTGAAAAAACAAGTGCTCTAGGGGCTTCATCTTCTACGACTTCATTATCACTTAACATGAGGTAAAATCGAGATTAAGTGTTAGTCCATAGCCCATAAAAAAACAAGACCACACGGCTTTTATGAATGTAAATGAACGTATAAACCATATCGGCGTCAGTTTGAATACGTTATTAAATGGCAATTAGCAAATTAAACGGACTCTAAAACGACGTTCGTTCTTCTAACAGGTTTGTGAGGTGTTTCGAAAGCGCTTATCAGGACAGCAGGTCGGGACCGATGATAACGACACGCCTTGGCCTCCCTCGAAGTCAGATAGCACCGCCGGTTTTATTGTGCTCCTAAGCGATGTTTCATTATCAAAATGATAAACCCCTCCATGACGCATTATATTTATCTTACTTCCCTTATCGTTTTTTTATTTAACACTATATCAATGTTATTTAGTGACGAGATAAACCGTCGCCGTGTCCTTGCTTTTATATTTTAAGCTTTTGATTACAGTTTCGAAGCTGTTTATTTAAATTGTCGTTTGAAATAAATTATAACAATTATCATAAAGATAATTTATATTATTAAATTGTTATTATAAAAGTTATGGTTCATCAGGGCATGAAATAAACGTAATATCAAATACTGATATTTCAATATATTAAGTTTAATGTAGTACAGTAGACCTTATGTTGTTTACCTATAGGATAGATCTCCCTTGCAATGAACTAGCCTGTTAGTGACACCATAGCGCTTATTTCGCTCGCCAAGCACAAGTGTGCAAAAAACCATTGTTCGCACACTATCAACGTTATTGCGTGTAAACATTATTATTTGCACACTCATTTATTCGATATCGAAAGTTATTGTATTATTATTGGACTTAAAAAAAGTAAAACTCGGAAAAATTGCATTGCAAGCTATGACTTCAAAATATAAAATAATTATTTCGTATTTTAACTTTAAATATGCAGTCCCTTTAAGGCGCTTGCATGTTTAAAGTTGAAATACGATATAAGTTTTTTTAATCTTTTGAAACAACAATTACTATAATAGTAATTATTAGCACCATAAAAAATCTTTAAAGAAAATTTACCAGGAAATCATAAAATATAGAAACAACCAACACCGTTCGACAGACTTTTGACGTGGCAATTATTATTAACGGTACATTGTTCTATAAATGGTTCGTACAAAAACGCAACGCCGCACGGACTGAAAGCTTGTGCCGAAGCAATTTTGAATCATTAAGGTGAAACAAGCGGTAAGATCGATCGTCGATAATTAGTCGTTACGATACCAACATTACCTCAAAAAGGTGTTACAATAATGGTAGTTTCACGATGGTGTATTATAATCTCATGTATGCGATGTCCCGAAGGCGTAAGTCGTGTTATTTGGAAGAAAAATTATATACCGCAATAAGTTGACCGGTGTAAGTAACGAGTTATACAAAATTTTAAGTTATGCCATAATGTTATATACTTATTTAATATTACTTATAAGATACTTTTAACTTGATGTTACCATGAAAAAGTAAAAAAAAAACATAGAACCGCATAAAGAATTTATGTTGTTTATTATATATATATCCTCAAGCAATACTTTTGCTTTTGCTGTATTCCTGCAGTCAAATGTGTGAGCCAGGTTATCCAGAGCGATCACGCTTCACCATTGTCATCACATGAAATTGAGACCAGGTTGTTATCATGTCTTGTAGACTAAAATATCGAAACCGGATAAATTCTTATTTGGTTTTATTTTACTTTGTATTTTCTTCCAAACGCTTCTTTTTGGATTTTCATTTTATTTTAATCGAGATTTCGTTAAAATATTATTTTTAATAGTATTAAATTTTACAGACTTTTTTAATTTAAAATCCAGCCTAGGCTTCTATTAAAATACGTATATAATTACAATTTCTCGCATATATGCAACTCAAGCAACTAATAGTAATATCATAAATGTAAAGTATTTATAAAAACAAAACATGTTACTGTTGACGTAAAAGAGATGTATATAAAAATTTCACCGATCATTATTTCTGTGTTAACTTTAAATTAATAAATACTCTATACCACGTAAAATTTAATTTTTGTTATAAACTCGCATTACTAAAAGTTCAATTTAAAATGTAATCGAAATAAACACCTAACCCGCACAGTGAGTAACAAGAAGGCGCTATTACTAATAATCAGGGGCTTTACGAACTGATTGATTGCGGGCTAAGAAGATCGTGAAGGGTTAAATTGCTGTTTTGCCACAACAAAAGGGTTAGTTTTTTACTCAATAAACTAACTGCAGCCCCTGACTGACGTGTTAATTTCGTAATAAATAATTTCGTGGATCGAACGTTGTTGGCTATGGTTACTTAAATTAGGGGAGTATGCATTAGAAGAATGATAAGAACAAATATGCTTACATACAAGTTCACAGCTATATACAGATATCATATAACATGTTAATTATATCGGATTGGTACTAGAGCATTGCCGTGTTGAAAACTAATGAGTCTATATATTTTCTATTATTAATTGCAGTATTTGCATGGGTTTTTCTTATCGACAATGAGTTGACATGATCATTATGTTAAGTGACAAAGAGGCCGCAGGTGGATAAGCGTCTGACCTGTAGTCTCGAGCTATTAAGAATAGGACTAATGTAAACCTTGCCTGTTGTAGAAAACGACTAAAAAGGTACACAACTGTTGTGGTTCTGGGGATGGGAGCCCCAGGGACCCCTTAGTGAGCCAGCGTCGGACGGAAAACACGAATTGGTTTCGTGCTTACAGTAACACAGCGAGGGCGCCAGGCAAGGGTTCGCCCTTCCCTAAAACGTGCTGACGCGTAGTACGGAGGATCATCGGTGCGTTCCGCAGGAGATCCCGGGCCTCTCATTAGGCACTGAATCTGACCTGCGACAGGGTTTTAGGGGGTACAATCCTACATAGCCCCTACTCCTCCCCATCCCACCCAGCTCAGGGTGTCTTTAGAAGATCCCCTCCCCCCACCCCTCTACAAAAAAGTGATTGCAACACTAAATTAAATGTTATATAATTCAACAAAGTTTATTACATGTTTCTGTTTCATTGATTTTTTTATAGTTACAAATACAAATAAGATAAAAAAAATCATGCCAAAAAAAAGCGTTTTATTTTTATGACATCTAATTGTCAATTAGTGTAAAAAAAAACGGCGAAACTGTGTGGACAGTTTCCAACGGAAAACTAATGTATTTAGTCTACTAAACAACAAATTGCGGATGTCTTTTTCTAATTCCGCAAAAGACTTAACTAATACATGGAAATAAAGTTTATGAATAAGTTACATCTTGTTAATATTTTATTTATTTTCCAGATCAGTCTCCTACAAAAACACTGTTAGTACTAGATAAATAGATTTTCATTTTATAACTATTAACAGAATTTTTAACTTTTATCGGTAATGGATTAATACTTGACCTAAATTTCACATGATGTTAAGTGAAGATGAGTCAGAAGATGGTGAAGCATTTAGGCCCAGAATACATCGGACTCTCACAATGCTATTATGCCAGCGGGTTCAAAAAACAGTACCACCATCCAGACTTCACTACTTTTGTGGCTTGGCAATCGAAGCAGAGACCTTCGCGTTACATGATAAGCGGTAAACCATTGCGGCAATAAATATGCACTGTTTTTAATCTATTTTATATGATTATAAAAGTTACATAAGCAGTTAAGACCGAAAAATATAGATTAAGATCGTTATAACGTCTTATCTGTATACTTAACATAGTAATGCGGTACTTCTGTCGGTTGTACATCAATGATTTGATGCACATTCACCGACTGCCTTCACGCGGGGCGTGCTCGCAAAAACGTTGATAATAGCAATTTATTTAATTCAGTCAGGTAAAAATAAAATCATCTAAGATATCCTGCTCTTCTCTCTCTAATGGCCGATCATTAGTTCGCGTTTATTATGGTACAGTGTATTTTAGTTTTTAAACTGCGCCAAATGCTATTAACCGATTATTATTCCCTTGATATAAGTGGTACGAATAAGAGATTTCTTTTTAAACTTTGCTTTCTAAGCGTTCGTGCTTGACAAAAATGTCGTATTAACTCTTATTACTATTTTAGAGAAATATCGAAAATGTCAGAATAAAAATCATTAAAAAAAACTGTTTATATGCCTCAGAAATTAATATGAATAGAAATAATAAGTCGTAAAGTCAACTAATATTATTCGTTGACTTTACAACTAAGAGCGTTAACAATTAAAATGTAATAATTCAACGTGTTACTTGATTTATATTTTGTTTTGTATTTACAAATAGTACATATAATATATACACATAACACAAAAATTATATCCTTAATAATTGCACGAAAGACATATTTTGGTAATATGTCAATTTTTTTAGGTAATTCTATACTAAAAATAAGTAATCAATTCACACAGTCACATTAATAACCATGTATCCATTCTTGTCCTAATTGTTAAAAATCCAGATGTTTAGTGATTTAAATCTGATAGACTATATTATTAAATAAATGGATAAAACTGCAGTCATGTATTTTTTTTATATATTATATTCTTATTGTTATGAACTCTGCATCATGGGCGCAACCAAAGTAAACTGAACGCATTCCTATCCTCATTTCAAATCACAACCACTATGAAACTAAGATAACATCAGGGAGCGACTCGAGGAACAAGTTATTACATTTTATTAGATCCCTTGGGCGAGACGAATGCTTAATTAAAACCTCAAAATAGAATCGGGGCTCTCTTCGATGTGAACTAGTTATAAAACAGATCATTGTCTGGATATAAAAACAATATTACGATATCTTACGTAATTAAATAGTAAATGATTACTTGTCGCGGGATTCGGTCGGTAATGATTACTCAAAATTTCTAAATTTAGTATCACTATAATAGGGCCTAAGTACATTATTCATTCATATACTGTTAACAAATAGATGTATAGTTTAGGGACATATTTTATTTTCATATAGTCTTTTCAGTTTTATTTTATAGTTTAAAAATTAATATTTCTCGTACAAACATCACTTAAATTGTTCAATACTAGAAATTAGATTTTTATTATTGCTTTAATTATCAAATGAGAAAACGAGATCCTATTCCGTAAAATTAAGAATCAATTTCTGTGAAGCTTAAGGAAAATGTATTTTTATTAGTTTTACCATGCCATAAGTACTACAAGTTTGTCTCATATGAATTTATAGAAAAGAATAAAACCTTCATTGTATAAAATAAGACCTTCCTACTTTTTTAAAGACAATGGCTTATCACTTAATTTCACGCGATGTTAACTGATGATAGAGAAACGTGCTCTCAAGAATGCTACGGCTGTTATGCATAGACAATGATTTAATTTTTACACCAATGTTCTTATGACAGAAAATTAAAAAGTGATAGCTAGCAAGACGGTTTCGAAAAAACTTTTATACCAAACATCACTAACGTGGTCCCGGAATCGAACCACAGACCACGTGTTAAAAGGCAAACGAGATGCAAAGGCAGTAAAATTCCATCATGGATTTTAAAATAAAACAAAAGCTTAACGAGGAGGTCCAAAAATGGGGGTAATTATCACCTCCCCAGTATACCAGTCGTTAATGACGCCTCGGTATTAAACCTCTGGTGATTAACGGTTTTTTATTTTTTTAATAAAACAGATCATGTAAAACCGACAATTAACGTAAATCGGGGAAGCTGTAGCACCGGTAAAGGTGGGTAGTAATTTAGTTCGATTTGGAAGCTTTAATTTTATTTATTTTTCTGGTACAATTCCATGTTGATGATACCTGTTATTAACTCTTACGTGTTACACAATGAGATTTCAAATGTACTCTTTTTAATTTTAAGAAATAAATCTTATGTCGATAGTTTCACACAGAGCGTTTAACTTCAAATGTATTAAAAAAAAGTAGCAATTAACATTAAAAATCTGATACTCCATATGCCTGCACATCCTACCATACTCTTAAATGGCACATTTTTGTTCTAATTTTTTTATACGTGATGTGCTAACACTTGACCTCAATTTCATTTGATGTTAAGTGACAATGAAACTATAGATGGTAAAACGTAATCGTTCAGAATACTTCTGGCTCTCACATGTATTACTGCCGAAAGCGACGTTGTTATGGCGGCAGATTAACATTGTGGTTGGTAGCTAACCCGGCAGCTTCAAAATAACCTACCTACGTCTACAAGTCAACACTCGTGTGGCCTCTCTGATGTAAATTTTTCCTTAAATTCCTTACGTTCTTTAAGTAGTACTTCCTGCGTTTTTTACCGTAAGTTGCACTTTCAAGTATTCATCGATCCGTTATGTATAGTCGGAGCCATTAGCCGAGCCTTGAGCGTTTTGTCTGAGCCGGAAGGCAACTTTTTAACTTCAAATTTTTAGCTCGCGAATTCCGGATGCGTATCATGACGAAAGATTATGAATTTTATTATATATTAACTAACTAAAGTTTACGATACAGCAATGTTTGTAACTTGTTTTAAATGCAGGCGCCTTGAATTTACAATAGTAGTTATTATTGGTTATAATAAGCATTTCAATGTTAGCCTAATTTTGTAAAACTGGCAGTTGAGTGGAAAATGAAATTAATAATGAAAAGCATTCCATAAAAAAATTTTAAGCCATACCCGCGAATAAATAAAGGTCATTATTGAAACAATAACTAAGATCGTGAATTATACATATTCTGATGCCTTTCTAAAGATAACAGTGGTAAAACATTTGTAAGTATACAGTATAAATTTTCTACGAACGTAATGGATTTGAAATATTTATATAATGTTTAATTAATTACGTAATTATGATATAATTAGGAATTCTCTTTTTACTTAATTTGTACATCAGCAAGGGTGAATACATATTTTATAACGAATGATATTTTAACTTAATTTTCATTTAAATTAATGTTCTGTTTACGTGTAATTTACATTTTTTGGTCGGTAACATTTATAATTAAATAAATATAATATTACGTAAATAAAAACACATTGTAAGAACCAAAGTTTTATTAAACAAAAATACATTTTAATCTTGTATAATTTATATATAAATCATACAATAATCGTGCACCTGTAGAAATGCGAAAACCTTGAATTTTCACAAATACAAAAAAAAATTACCTGCAATTCAATTAATTGTTCATCAACCCCTGAAATTTTCGACCCCACTTTGTATGCTTCACAACAATTTTAAAATTAACATTTTGAAACAACGCTTTGCTTAAAAATATGAACTATCTGTAGCGGTATAAAGCACACTTTAGAATAAAAGTAACATTAAGAGCCGCAATGCATCTTTGTGACACAATCTCATAACGTGTGGGTGACGCTACAAGTGTATAGCAAAAAGAAACAACGATTAGGGGTGATTTATACATCGCCCTTTATTTTCCACCCCCAATATTATATCATTGATTCTCGTAACTGAAATTCCCACACTAAGAATACAATGGGCACCTTTGTAAGATTCAAGTTTACTTTTTATGTCGCATAACATTAATATAAATTTAACCGCCAACAACATTTTGAAAATACCTAAAAGGTGTTTTTTTTGTTCTACTATCATTGATATATTTTTTTAATTTAAGCTTAACTTGTAGCGATGGCTCGATTTAACAAGCTTAAGTGCTGATAACGATATCTTAAAGTCAAGTTAATTTAAGTGTTACATTCGTAGTGCGGCTTTTAATACAATCTTATGAAAATAAACATCAGAAAGATATTTCTAACATTTCTATGATTGTATATAATTATTGAACAAAAAGTATACATATGTATTATGTGGGAAACATCCAAAACCATCCAAAATTGAAAACTAATAATTCATGATACATAGTTTTATTCGTCTTATCTGTAAGTCTATAATGGACTCCTCGTAACCTACTTAAAAGAAAAAGTCACTTATTACCACATTTTCCTTCGCATGATGAAAGGTCCTCATTTCGTAAATAATCGTCAATACCCACAAACAAAAGAAGAAAATTTGTCATTTATACCTGTTTTTTTATGGGTTATGGACTAACACTTGACCAAAATTTCACCCAATATTAAGTGATAATGAGGCCGAAGGCGTTGAAGCGTATTCGCCTAGAATACTTCTGGGTCCAACAAAAATGAAAATAAAAAATAATTTATTATTGTGTAAATGATTTTATTTAAACCTTATTAAAGTGATCAATATAATAAACGAGGAAATAGTGTTACATAATGCAGAAAGCCAGAGTATTCTGAACGAGCCAGCTTAACCATTTTCGTCCTCCTTGTCTTTCAGTTGTCCGCGGCTAGACACAGGTCCAGCTACCTAAATCATAAACCTCCTAACGTTCTTCGCAAAGTAATCGCTAACTGTTTTATACTCTAGGATCTTTTTTCTTACACACGATGGTGCCCATCCATTATCAAGCATTAGTTATTAAAATATTTGTTATTCTCACTGAAAGTGGTAATAAAAAATTGCTTTTTAACATAGTACATATAAAATTTCAATACATTTGGTTATAAAATTAACTCATAATCAAAAACACCTTGTCGAGTCGAAGTTATTAATACTGTATAATAATTTCACCCTTAAACTCCCCTACCGTTAAGCAACACAACAAGTGCAATCGCAAACAATGCGCATAATAGAGGGGTGCGCGATTACGAGTAAGTGCAGAGGTAAACTATGAACAACCTTCAAAGTACACTTGTCACTAGGGGGAAAGCTATCGCATTAAGATGCTACCCGTCACTTGACATTGTGTTAAAATATATACATATTATATTAATATTTAAATTTATGATACAATTTTAAATAAGCTTTATTTTTCATGCATGGCTAGTAAAACTTTTATCTTATAAGAAAGTCAATTGCGATCACCATATACTATGAGTTCTAAAGCCAAATTTTGATAAGCAGCCTACAAAACGCCATTAAGTATACTCTCCAAGCCAATCGTACGGTCATATTATAATACAGTAATCGATGTAATTATCAAAAAAAACCTCAAAAATTGTTCGAGGGCACCTAACAATCTCGCCTAATAATCTTAAAACGCCTCTAATAGACATTTAATTACAGTCTCTGCCGAGTCCCACTGACCCCTTTTACACTTGTTTACATCTTCATCCCCTCGCCCCTCGAACGCGATGAGGCATCAAAATGGAATGTTTAATTCCAATACCCCCATACGATTTATTATACAAAAGCAGAACTTACGCCCGCTTGCCATCTGTCGTGCCGAAACTCGCGACGCCGAAAAAAAGCTAAATGTGCGAGCAACCCTGGGAACCTAGGAGCGGAGAGCATTCCCACGAACAACCCCTCAATTTTCAATAACCAAATTAGCCTTTGCGTTACCCTATTTCGGATATGAAGGAGTCGTGAATCTATTCAGGCCGATAAAAAATATCGCCGCTCTCTTTCCCGTCATGGTTTACGTTGTATGTTCATCCCCTTCGAATGCACGTGTTCGGTGATCGTATATTTAAACTGGGATCGAATGTGTGCGCGTCGCGGCCGCGTACACCTGCCGCCGCCCGCGCACTCCATTGGTCCGGCTCGCTATCACCGCTACACTGATTTCTTTTAAACTCCACTTTTTTTGTAATACTTCGGACGTACGGCGGAAAAAAAATCTTACACGTTCGGACCGGTACCAGCCCGAAAATTTTGTGCGTAGGTGGCATCCTAAATTTAATCTTTCTTTTTGTAAACATAATACTAATGAACACCCACTCGAATAACTGAAATACTTGATTTTGTGATAGAGTTGAATAACACTGTTTACTTATAAGCAATGCGTTCATTAAAAACTGAATTATAAAATGTTAAAAGATAATGAAATCATTGAGATATGAGCATTAATAATGTTACAATACGTAAATAATGGCACACGTCAGACGCGCGAACGACCCGGGGTCAAAATAAATGGGGTCGTCTCGCCCCGTGACTTTGACTAGGTGACCCCAATGGGGCGCGAGCGATTACGATCACATTGTATGAACTCACCAGTGTTGCACGGACGGGGGCTAATGAGCGACATGTGTTGTCTGCACACGCCCCGGGACCGCGACGCGTGGACAAATCGAAGTTCAAATAACAAACAGATTATCGTGCATTGATTGTCATTGCAAAATTATTATTTTGTAAGATTTAATATAATATGTTTTAAAAAATCTATCTTACATTATTGCCATAAATTAATATATGTTATTAAGTAAAAAGAAAAATTTCATATTATCAAACATTTTATTATAAGACTCGTACTAGAATCACACTCGCCTCTACACTTCAAAATTTTATAATCTTCCAAAATTACTAAAAAATCTCTATAGATACCTAAACATGTTAGTGAAGTTTTAAAAATCAAAATGATGTTGCTTTTTACAAGACAATTTTGAAGTAGTAAAATACAAAATAAGCTGATGAGTATCTATCATCCTACTTATCTAATTAAATACAAATATCACAAACTATGAAATAACCTTCCCAATAGATACAATAATCTTGTAATAATTCATTATAAAAAGGATAAGGTTTATGAAAAGCATAATAAAATACCCGATATAACTTACCACTTGAGTTACGCACACGCACACATGCAAAACGTGAGCTTTCCACATACACGAGCTTTTGTGCCGGGGGCGGCGAGCGCGGTATAAAAGGGCCGCCCGGCATAGCAGCCCTACATTCCCGTCTCTACTCTCACAAGCAACACACGTTCTTTTGAAACTAATATCAACTTTCAAAATGTCTTACTACGCTAACAACGAATACATTATCTCAACAAACAACTCGATCAACGAGAACAAATACAACAGTGATAAGGTGAAGAACAGCGGCTTAAAGGCGCTGTTAAAGCCTCTCATGAAGATCATTAAGAGAACAACAAAACGTGCGCCGTCGAAGGCATGCGACGCGTGCTACGAGAGCGAACAGAACACCAGCAACGAGCTGTTGGAAAGGAAAATCTACGAGGAAATGGACTGTTGTCAGTCAGGACCGGCGTTCCTCGTTTGCAATCAAGACGAGAGCTACGACCTTGTGCCCGTCAACCGTGAAGACTTCTACATCCCGGTGCACTTCGCCCGCACCGACGCCGGCACCTTCTTCTGGACCACCATCACCAAAACCGAAGGCGACTTCGCAACGGCCTCCTGCTACACCGAATGCCAGACCGCGGAGCAACAATACCCAGTCTACCAAGACCGCTGGGTTCAAGCCTAATTAACGACTGGCTTTTAGCGACAACAATCAGTGTCTTCCGTGAAACCAGTGACTGCTCCGTTGGTTTCTGCAACCATCTGTGATGTTAGCTTTAATTATAGATATATTGTGCCATACTTAATTAATTTAGGGATCTCGTGATAACTCCAGTAAAGCTTTAGTAATCGTTCCGAGCGATGTGATATTTTTTACTTTGTATTATATAAATTAATGTTAGGGTTAGGCTTATTGTGATCCAATACTGAGCTTTAATTGTTTTAGGTATAATAATTTATTAATGATCGATTTTGCAATGAGTTACAATAAAATTTGAATGAAACAAATTTACTATCTTTTAATTATGCAACCTTTTGTACGAATAAGATTGAATGTAAAGATTTAAATCGACATTATTTAATACTAAAGTGGCGGTCCCTTGTCGCCATAAAAGTCTTCTTAAGAGTCGCTCTGGGACCTGTATCAAAAAGTGGTCAAACGGGATGTTGAGTCGGCGCGCGCTATAGCGGCTCGGCTGTTGTGGTACCCGGCGGACTGCATTTCGAACGCCCCCGCACGTGCACGGCCCGCGCTACTGAATTAATGAAGCGCTTTCTTATAATTCCCGCGCTTTTTGTTACACATACAATTCCTTACTTAAGTATTTTGCTTTTTTTTAATCTGTATGACTAACCGTGTCCACATTTTTGTGTAGAATGAGCGATGCCCATAACTTAAACTATATAACAAATAACTGATAAATCAAAGCATAATATCTTTTCAAAATACGACGTGTAGTGGCGAAACGCATTGAAATTGTAATTTAGTTTTTATATTCACGATAAAAAGCGGAAGATGGCAAATAAATCAATTATTTTTAAATTGAGCACAGAACCGAAAATAAAATTTTTGGCGCGAAAAATATGTACATACGCCATTTAATATTTTTAACTTCTATCTCAATCATATAATCTTCAATTTATCAACTTCCTGCTTTAATTTTTTAACAATAAATGATTTTTGAAGACTTACAAATCCTTTTTTTTTAATTTTATACTACATTTTAGATATAAAATTATTGAGATCGTACTGAAATAGTTATTCAGAGAATAAAACATTAATCATATTATATGTTCCACAAAATTTTATGATCGATACTAAAAACATTCACACCATAATTTGGTTTTAATGATTATAATCCGAACATTTATTTATACTTAATTATATTGCTATCTTAACATAAGTACATGTACAATTATTTAAAAGAATAATTATGAAAAGAAATAGAAGATAAATAGGTAATAGCTCGGCTGTTAGCTGAAGTCCAAGAAATATTAAAGATTTTAGGATGATAAATTTAAATATTGGTGTAAGAGAGATATATAACTTATAATAAAGTCTATGTTATCTTATAAATAAATAAAGTATATGAGCGTAAATTATGTATAATTAAATGTGCGAGATTTTATGTGAAAAAAAATCGTGTACAAAGAACTACCCCCGTGAGACAAGTTCCAACTTGAACCATAAAATTAAACATGTTTCGACATGATTATCTTCAGTATTAAAGAAGAAATTTTCGTGCATTCTACAAATATTTTGTAACATAAAATAAAACGTTAAGGAGTAAACCCCCTAGTAAATACCACCATGAAAGTGAAATGCAAATCAATTTTATATGTTTTTTATTAAATGGGCACGTAGTAAAAAATAAACGATGCATTAAGCTCGTAGAACTACCCCAGTTAAGCAAGTTTCAACCTGTTCCAAAATGTTGCAAACTTGTTCCAACGTGTCACCACCGACTTTCATCTTCAAAGAAGCTTTTGTGCAATTCGTGAATATAAGAGACATGAATTATATCTTTACATCGATGCCAATACCATTACGTCGAAATTATTTATGCACGTGTAACAGTAAGTATTTATAATTCAACTAAAAATTTGCTTACAAAAAAAACTTAAATAACTTTTGTAAAAAACATTTTTAATATTAATAATAATACGGGTATAAATTAACGGAAAGACTATAAGTCAACGCATTATTAATCTGCGTACAGTATTTTGTAATTAACTGGCCGTTGAGAAAGATAGCGCGCGAAAACCAGATATGCTAATTAAACTGCTATTGATTAAAACCGCTAGACTGCCAGTTGTCATAATCACTATTACCCACGGCCCCGAGATCTATACGTAAGTCGATAGCGAAGTGGTCCGGTATAATAATACCCATACGCGGCGAAGCCGTGAGAAATTTCGGCAGATGTACAATTCTTTGATGCGGTACGACGAGTGAGCGCTTATCTTGTTTTTTTTTTCTTAATAATACGCGGAGCTTTGGCATGGACGAAGTTTGAACTACGTTCGTGAGTCATCGGGGCATTGTTACTCTATGCACGTGTGTACCGACTCGGACGTTCGGGTTAGAAAGGATTTTTTGCAACCCTTATTTCTAATTCCGTAACTCTTGCGAAATTTGGGTTACTTATTTTTTTTTTGGTGATTTGAAATTGGAATGGCTCACGTGCATTGTAATTGTTACATTGGAATGTTTAAGACTATTATAATTGAAAATACACGTGCGATTTTGTGAACATTGGCGACGAACGCAATTATATTTAATTTTATTTATTTAATTGGAACGTGCTCTTACTAATAATCGCATTTTATGGTTAAAATAGACGAAGGCTCTGCTATTATAAATGCGCAATAGTAATTTAATAGCAATTGAAACGATCACAGCAACGAACGCAAGAAATTAATTGAAGTCAAATTATAATACAAAACCGTAAGAAATATTTTAGACCGTCATCGAGCTAAATTACATTTATATATTGTGATTATGAGATTTCTACTTGACCATTTCTAATTTTTATGACGTTTCGTGAATGTGAGATGAAGTATTGATTGGTAATTAAAAAAAAATTAATCGTACATTTTTTATTTTTTGTAAATTCATATTATTATTTTTTACTTCTTATCACTTCATTTCCGTTTTACAATATGCCGGCTTAAATTATTAAGTGAAGAGTAGGATCTTAGTTCGCAATTTATGTATGTGTATTTTTTAATAAGTATGAAAAAATGTAAAAAAAACTTTCGTTTTGTTTTTTTGTTCCTTTCATTACTTGTCGTCGTCTGTAGTTTTCAGTTATGTATAACTGTATTCAATATCATTTCCTAACATATACCGGTAACTTAAGATGTAAATCACTAGCTCTATATCACGCGAATTGCATTTTTTATTATCATAATTTTTTTACTCCTCATGTATCCACTGAATACAAACTATGCTAAGCTTCAATTGACGCTTGCGGCTATCTAATGCACCTATTCGCCGACACTCGCGCGCATTTTAACATAATCGACGTTGAAGTGATGTCATGTAGCTCTATTACGGACCCTTTAACAGTTGACACAATTACGAGTCGCTCTCAAATTAGACACTAGCACAGTTTCGTTATTAATTTTAACGACTCTTATTAATACGAATTTAAATAATAATTTTCGGATCTAAGTTCTCTAATACCTTAAATATTTTTTTTATTTCACGCTTGAGACATTAACATCGATGCATGATTCTGAACCCATTTAAGATTTTTTTTTGTGAAAAATTTGTATATTTCAAAAATCTTGAAAATTATTTATTAGATTATGTACGTAAGTTTAAAGGCAGGGACTTAGTAAAGACTTGGAAAGAGTTCTTGTAAACAGTAAAATTTGTATGTGTATGTTTAGTATTCCGACACATGTTAATGCTTATAATTAATTCAAATATCTCCAAATATGTGCTTCCTCATGGTCAAAAATAATACGTAAAGAAATTTTGTTGTCGCTTACGGTATGATTTATTTAGGCTAGACAAACTGCGTGAGCGTGAGGACACTACAGGTCAGAGATGATGCATGTTTAGTCTACGCGAACGTTTACGCGACGTACTTGGTCGGCGTGCCGCACTTACCAAAGAGAACAAACAATTGTAGTAATTAACACCTGTGCAATACCAGTGCTTGGGTTTGGCGGTGAGATCATCCAATGTTTGTTCACATGTTGGCGTATTGTAATCGTGTCAACAAACGTTTTGCGTCAAGCGCTATGCTCTAAAGTGACAGCAGTTAAGGCCAATATATCGTTTGTATACCAAATATTATTCTACATCAGTTAAACAAAACGTCGGTCCAAATATTTGTTGTTTAGATTATATTTAATTTAATTTATCGAAATTTATCAGATGAATTACAGATCCGCAAGTTATGATTTGATGTATCTATATAAATTCAACAACCTCACCTGATATACATGCATCATACATGACATTTAAACTAGAATTATATCGATAGCTTATACAACCAAGTATTCTAGTATCGGTAAATTTATATTTTCAAGATATACTAGGAGTTAATGCAGGAATAATTGAATCCCTAGATAGAACTTCTGTATCTGCTGAGGACACATTAATTTTATACTTTTTTCACTCACACCATTACTATCAATTATTTTACATCCATTACATACAATGTAACACTGTCTGGTCCTGTCTCTTTAAAGCTTGGCCTTAAGAAAAGTCAACAAAAACATGAATCACCATAATCAAATATGTTGACAATTGTCGCTCAATACACAACTGTTCAAAATTATATTACAAATAATAAAGAAATTTTTAAGTAAGTGAATGTGCTTTAAAGTGACTGTATATCATTATTTTTGCAACGTTCTTTCTTGACAATATCATTTTAAGATACGATATTATTTATGAGCATGTTATTTATTTTATTTCTATACAAGCTTAACAAACAAAAAATCCCACACAAAGTTGAAAAAAGTCGATCTCATACGCGATTTTCATCCTCTAATAGAAACATTTTTTAAATTACTTATAAATTACACGTTAGCCACATTCACAGTCTCTTCACAATAAACACTGCACGAAACGAGTTCACAATAATATTGGCAAATTAAAAACAAATAAAAGAAAATTAAAAACAACACCAAAGATTATTAACGCGGAAGTTCATTGAAGATCTCATTAAATTTATGTAAACACTGTTAATTGCCAGTCAATAAATACTTGTTTATTGAAAATTATTTCCTGACTGATGTAAACATTGCAAGTGTAATTATTTTACAACAAATGCAAAATCGCTCAACACTGTAAAATAAACTAAAACTTGGTAATTTTAAAAGAACTCTTGTGTATGCAATCGATAAGTACCGTTACTTCCAGGTTGGCATCACGAAAACAACTAAACATGAGATCGTTACGTGAACAAATTATATACAGGAATCACCCTCTTATTGCAAATAAAATTTCTCACGATTCATCGTACACTTTGACCCGAGGAGATCTTATTGTCTGCGAAATTATTGTTTTGCAAAGGCCGAGATTCCCCTTAATATTTTTTTTAATAGAGCGATCGTCTTAAAGTTATTTCCAGAGTATACCGATAGATGGCACTGAAATTATTAACTTACTTTGAATATAATATGATATGATTCCTTTTTAATCTACAGCTATTTAAAATAATATTTAAAATGTTTCATCCGTTTGAAACATAATAACATAAGCATAATACTTGAGAAACAATGATAATAAATTAGAAGACACACTGAACGTAATGATCAAGTGTTCTTGTTTATTACGCAATCACGACAATCGGACGTTCCCATGTGCTACGCGCCCATTTGACATTTCCACATCAATATTATAAGCAATATTCGTAATTGCGCATTGTTTCTATTTATCTTCGCTCGTCAAGGAGCTATTACTCAAATCAATAAAATTTTATCTGTTATGTTTGTTTTACAAATATGACAGATATAATTCTATTTTATAGAATAAATTGCCCTGAATAAAATCAAATAATTTGTTCCCAATTTAGTTTACGATTCCTAAATAACATTTTAGATAGCCTGATTCACTTTACACATAAAATTTCAATAACAACTAATACTTTAATTTATTCCCTTTGGAAAATTCATCTGTATATATTTTTTTTTATTCATATGAACAGTAGTAAAAGCAAATAAAAATGAACGAATGCCTTTATTTTAAATATTATTTATTAAAAGAAATGAAATAAGTTAATAAAAGTTATAACTTTCCGTAATAAATATAGAAGCTAAAATTCCTATTACATTATCCAAAAAAAATACATACTAATAAACAGGAGTTGTCACAAATTCATTTGTTAATTCAAACTGTGTTGCATAATGTGACTCCGAAAACCCCGACTTAAAGATAAGACGGTGTAAAGTTATACGACTTACAATAATAATTTTATAATTAGCGATATTGACACACTTGCATGCGAGAAGGCGCTTCGCCGTTGTATAGAGAGTTGGCGGCCCGGTGTTCAGGCCGTGGGAACGGCGACAGTTGTCAGCGTACTCCTCGCACCACCTGCCCCGTGCCATAAACTATACGAAACTCTATTTGGGAACAATTCATGTGACCTTTCATTTGTTTATGCATATACTTAAATTTGTTAGTAGTAAATGTATTATGCAACTAGTTAAAATATGACGTTATTTATTCAATTACAGATTCCATTGTCATAATTTGTAATAATTAATAACAATGTACGGATCTTTTTCAAATTAAATGTAATTGCAATATTACAAATGAAATTACACGAATATTTTTTTATACCACATGCATTATTTTAAACGCGTCTCTCTAAAAATTTACCGTTTTTCTATTCCATAAATTAAAAAAAAAAACTTTATTTATTCGTTATATTAAATATAATAAATATATAATTTTTACTGCAAAACTTTCACATTGCGAAACGAGTCGAATATTATTGCCGTTTAATGAAATGATTCCAAAAGAGCGTCACCCATAGATCCGCTAAGTCGGCAGGATTTTTTGTCCACGCGTCACCGTTGATCGCGCGCGAGCACGCCCCGCGCTCGCGCCATGTGTCGCGTGGATCGTGGGAACGCGTCCCGCCGCGTAATGGCGACCTATCCTTTTTTTTGAACTTTTAAAAGTACACGTATCTCATTCAAAAATAAACATTAATGTTTTATGATAACGTTGCTAATCATACAGAATATTTTTAATATGTCGTAATCTAATAATAATAATGTAATAAATAACCTATTTCTGATGCTACATATTGAACATCTATTTTAAGTGCTGAATGTAATATGAAAAACTATAAAAAATAGAAAATATCAAACTACATTCTGAAGAGCTTATTCATAAAAAGGAAACGGTTAATATACTTTTTTAAATCAAAAAGCTACTAAAAGCTAATATCACTTAAAATTCTTAACATGACGAAAAGCTCTCTTTTGAGTAAAAAAGATATTGTTTATTTATCAAGCGTTATAATAGTATTGGCTATAAATATAATCGTAAGAAGCGAAAAAAAAAACTGAGGGCAGACGCGCAACTGGCGCAAGTGATCGTGGGAACGCAACGAGCTTTCAAATGTAGAGTGACGCCTTAGGAAAGGTGCAATTCTTATTTTATTTTGTTCAGAACACTTTTTGTCTATCTTACCAGTTCACGCTCGGGGTTACGCTTAAATACATAACCTCAAATACTATCATTATTACTACGTTAATTTAACCCGTTAGTAAATTATAAGTATGTAATATATAAAATTTTGCAGTAACGTTCACCAAATTGTATAATATATATTAAAATAAACTTTGATATAAGTTTAAGTACAATCGGTATAATTTGAAGCTTATTTGAATAACTTGAAGATTACTATCATAATATATATTAATCTTAAACTTTATTTATGCAATACAAATCTTTGAAATATCGAAAAAAAAATTATAATATTTTATCGTAAAACGAAACTACAATTTGAAATAAGTAATGGATCTATTACTATATTGCATAATGTTTCTAAATGTTGCTGAATCACAATAAAATAAATGAGTTCCAACGTCGCATTAATCAATACAATTTTATAATTCCACGCGTAACCCTAGATTTGGCGAGCATCTGCCGCCGCTAAAGAAACCCCCGCATTATACCGGCACGTATTTTTTCTTGACCCCGATCGCCCTTTATGCCCATGGGGAGCACCGTGGGAAAGATCTTGCACAATCCACCGTTTCCTTGGCCATATGCGACAGAAAAAAGTGCAATTATTTATTCCCGCTCGAAGAATAAGGGGAGCTGTGAGAACGTGACCTAACAATGTGCTTCCTGGCTTTCGATACATAATCTCACTTCGTCAATGATCTGGAATTCTGTCCCTTAATGATCGTTAAAATACGCTACATATTGCGATGAAGCAATATTACATTCATGTTTTAAAAATTGTTACAAAAAAAATATATTTTGAAACAAATTTAACTTTATTCCTATGCGTTTAGGTTTATTATAAATTTCTTATTGTTATAAGGTACTAATATAATAGTTTTTTTAGCTTACAATTTTATGAATAGTATTACGGGTGACCTTTAGTCAATTGTTGGTGAAAATAATTATATTGGTTCATCGGTACCTTTCTTTATAATAATCGGGCACGCGTTTCTTTTACATTCATTATGCACTATGTAGAATTAGTATTACTTTTAATAATATTTTTGTATAAAATGTTTTATTACTATATCACCACGCGTTATAAATGTATAATAAACCATAGTATGTGATGATAAAGATTTATGCTAGTAAGCACCATAAATATTTCTTTGTGTTGAAATATCCACTTAATCTAAGTACACCATAAACATGCGGAAGAGACGTAGAGGATTTAACAGTTAGCCGATTTACGATACCACAACACTGACATAGGTGACACTATCGATGGGTCATGAACAGTGCTGCGTAGGGTTATTAAGTCTTATCAATAAAGAATCTTACATAAAATTTTCCGGGTTGGAGGATTCATTCGGAAGATAGTTCACTTCTCTGTAACGCCTGTTGATCTTCGATTAAAGTAATTTATTATATATTACATTTAGTACTTGCTGTAAGCAGCCCAGAAAAATACGGTTTAATTCAGAGAGGTCACTTTAACACAAACTTAGCTAAAATTTAGAAGTTGTTAATACTACCTCTAGATTTTTATCGATAATAGAAGGTTTAACTATTAAAACCCCACGATGGATTTGATAATTTGATTACCCGAACCATTTACCAGTCAATAATTGCTTTGTGTAACGGTGATTACCTAATACAAGAAACATTCTGATACTTTCGTTGCTTCGAAATCATCAAATAGTATTTTGCAATCGGAGCGCGCTGTGAGGGCACTTTATTTCATTGGCACGAGCGTCCGAATCACGCCCGAGTATGACTGGGGGGAGTGAAACGCGTGCAGGACGGGGGGCGTCTGGCTCGAGCCCACGACCGTGGGAACGCTCTGCCTTTAACGCGTCGCACGTGCTCGAGACGCTACTACGACCGCAAGGAGGGCAAAAGAGACGGACAATTTAATAACAATATGCGAGATAAAGAAACAAGAACTAAATAAGAAGAAAACATCAAGACGACAACAAAACTACAAGATCCAACAGTAATTTGTGAACGTTCGAAATTTGTTGCATGACCTATGAAAACGACAATAAGAAAATGCTTTATTTCGTTTCTTAATTCCAATATTTTTATTCTTTATTCAAATATTTGCAGGAGAAATATTATAATAATATGAAGATTACTATCAATATTCTATTGAAATCCTAATGATGTAAATATTACGTTTAAAATGACGCCTGTATGCAACGAAGGGATAACCAATTTTAGTTAATTACAAAGCAAACACCTATAAAAATTATTCAATTTAAACCTTAAGAGATGTGTTATTTGAAGAGGATGGAAAGATTCAGCCGGACAGAATGACCATTAGAACATTTTCACGAATGGTTTAGGGAAAGGAAAAATTAAGAAAATAGAGACACTCAATATTGTTTGACGACTTGAAAAACATGAATGCAAAAGGAAAAATGAAGAACGCGATGATTGAGAGATACATAAACAGAATAAATAAAAGAGAAAGTAGGCGCGCTCGACGCGTCGTACTAGGACGTTAAAATAATGTGGAAAGTAATTTCCAATGAAAACCGTCAATCGTGTTCACATAGACTACAACAATTGTTCAGGTGAAATAACGAATAAGCGCCATTTTCAAATCGTATCCCAAGTTTTTAAAACAGACAACTTTCTTATGTACTTAAAGAAAATTATTGTATGGCGATATTGAGAAGCTCATATGCGATCTTTATATTATATTAGAAAACAAGACTCAAAAACTCACCTGCGTGACCCATGTTGAGTAATTATCGCCGATAAACATACGCAATCTTGGAAACTGAAAGCCGGTAACCTATATAGGTTCGCCCGACCTATCGGTCGGCCTGGATATATTTGGAAGATTGCCGTGGAATTAGACCTACCCGAGCTCCAAATTGTGGACCAAAGCTGGTATAAGAGTATATTGGCGATGTCTTGAGTTTGACCAAAGACCTGAACTTATTTTACATCGCTCCAGTAAGGTTTGGTCTCTTATTCGGTATAACAAAAAACTGATGATTTTGTTCTGTTTCCAAAATTCCACGTTTCTTTAGATGGTTGACATCACGGTCAACAGGACATGAATGAGAATCTTAAATTTTTATTTCTTTTAATTGTTTAATATAAATATCTTGTAGTTTCTCGTTGTTTTAAATGTTAATTACAATTTAATATTCATAACATGCAAAAACTGTTATGCGACCGTTAATTTTGCATCCGGTTTTTTTTTTTTGAAAGCGGTTTTCTTTTAATGAATCTCTCATTGGCCAACCTTTGGCTTGCCATGTGCGGATACATATGACGTGAATCTCGGCGAAAGATATCGACTTTCGAAGATCGAATTACTTGACCAACGGACACATTTGGCGGCCACACCGACCGTATTCCTGGCCAAATGGCGCAAAAACCTCTTCATTGAGGGTCCGTTATTAATGAGCCGTAAAGCCTACATGTATTTTTTTAACGTACGCTTTGATTCGCTGTTGATTTTATTACTATTAATATAAAAGATTTTATTACTACGAGTAGTAATAATATAATTAACATGACTCACATAGACATAAATAAAAATGTTATCAATGGTATAAAAATTACAACTCAACGACAAAGTTAAACATTAGTCATCAGAAGGCGTGGAGTTCCATTTTTAAATAACTCCGATGAGTCATTAACTAATAACGACACTGCATTAATATCTATTTATAACTCTTTCTATTAACAGCGATCGGCATAAGGTGTTGTAACACTATTTCAGTTTTTATTTAGTTGAATAATAATTTTAATACATCTCCCGTGGCATTATTTTTTTGCTTAATAAAAATCTGTGAAACTTAATCATGGTATCCGGTTTGTGACAAGCCGATTTAATAAACTGACCTACATGGTAGACGATGTCCAAGAATGGAGTGAAAAATGAAGTGGTAGCACGTTTTGTGTAATATAGCATTTATTAAATAGTATGTAAGGTGGATAATCAGTCTAACAAAGAATATAAGTTGAAGGCACGGGATGAGCAATTTTTATTGTTAATTCAACTATGGTTGTATTCATTGGGTTGAACGAAACTAAATTGCGAACATCCGGGGTGCCTATTGACGCAGTGGCTATTGCAATGCATTATCTCTTGTATTATTGACATGAACTATAAGAGGAAAATTGCCTCGTCTTCTGTGCCAACTTGCACAAGGATGTATGCCTCTAATTCTTGAAGCAAATTTGTGTAATTTTATATTGCTTAGTTGTTAAATTTATAATAGTCTTATATTTTATTTTTAACTGTAACGAAATAAAGTCTTTTCTGGCAAATTACAAAATTTGCTATAAAAACATGTACTACCCGTTTGACAAAACAAATATAAATCACTGCTTATCTAAATTAGATTGTTTCATTTACATTTTTTAAAACTATGAAACGGTCATACATATTTTTTGAAAATAGCTAAAAATTCTTTAGACGAGAATTTATTAATGTATATGCTATTAGTCTAAATACGGTTCCTGAATATTTGAAGAGGTGGATATATTTGGTACCTCAACTATTTCTATTTACGTTACAGAGATGTTATCAGAGCAAACTAACAATTAATGATTTTAATCTTTTTTTTAAGTCCGTACTCATCAGACATCCACACATATCCTATAAATGTATGTCTGAAAAGAACCCTGCGACGTAAAAGTTCCGCATGACCATACTAAATTTAAATATTATCCATAAATAAATTACTAGTTTTATACCTGTTACTCTCATCTGATGGCAAAAACAAGTATTAAATTTTTTAAGCTTATTAGATTATTTTAAAACTACACTATTGACAATTCTTTGTCTAACTATATCTTTTTCAGCCTTCCCTGTTTTTGCACAAGTAATATCAAAAACCTGATAATTTGCATTATAAATTACAGAGCTTGCGAAAAGATTCTTTCTGTACTGTTGTCACAACCTGTTTCGAGAAATATAACCTTGGCGGGAATTATCCTTCAAAATGAGAATTTTTTTTCTTTTTATTTACTTACAAGAAGTTTCCATTTTCATATTTTTTGTTCATCGAAAAAAGTGTTATTTATAAGATGTGTAACAAACGCTTCGAATTGCAATAACGAAAGGGCTTCAACAATACATAAATTGAATATATGTATTTTTAAATTTAAGCCTATTACGAATATTATAAATTATGGGAGTTGTAAATAAAAAATACTGTATTTCTTATGAAAAAGTTATCAAAATAATCACCTTTTTAATTTAGGTCTACCAAAGACTTTAGTCACCTTTAATTAGTCCGCTTTTAAATAATATTTCATCGGCAAGATTAAAATAAAAAAAAAAATCATTTAATAAGCAATATTTTGAAAAAATTATTTAAAAGAAACTGTTTCTTAAAAACTCTTTTGGACAAACTACGATATCTATCCATTACGTTGTCCCACTCGCTCGCGCCATCCCGCCAGTTCTCGCGCGTGTACTGCACGCGAGCATTGTGTCCCTCTCGCTCTCGCACTTCCTGCGCGCGCCTCGCCCGAGCTCGACTGTGGGAAAAGACGGCAGGTGTTATGCGGGATCGTGAACAACCACGCATTACCATTCACATTATTCAACAATAAATAATAATAATAAGAAGCCGTGGAGCGAGTGGCGAGCACGCGCAGTGTCCTCGCCTCACATACTAATGGGCGGTGCGTATGTGTGAGTGACGCTTCGGGTTGTTTTGTGTGCGTGTCTTTTACAAGATATAGTGGCTAGTGGACGTATTTTTTTTTCCTTGGTTCGTGTGGGCGGGCGCGCGTCACGGATTAACTTACGTTAATTGTTCTTTTGGTTATTCTTTATGTTTCGACAGCTAATTGATTTCATGAATTAGGTAACTAATGGCGATATTATCTGAATTAAGTACTTCTCTGTATAATATATTAGTGTTCTACTGTTACTACAGTCATATTTTAAACATATTGATACCGTTAAATTTTAATTATTTTTTGTTGACAGTTATAGAAATAAAGATTGTAAATTTGAGACTTCTCTATCTAATTCAATTAATACTACTTATTAAAAGCAGTAAGGTTAAAAAAAAATTAAACCTGTTGATCCCATTGTAATAGAATATTATCTAGATTTTATAATTTGTTAACTTAGAATATATGGAAAAAAGATATGTGCGATAAAGAAAATATTACAAAATTTATAGAAAATAACATTAAAAATCTATAAACAATTGTCTGTTGATAGCAATCAGTAGTTATTACTACATTCTCAACTGTTCTTAGATAGAAACTTGATCACGTAGGAATAATGCACTGATTACTTACTACTTAAATACGTTAGGTTAAATACAAAAAGAAAATAACACTAATACCAGTCGCTATCATGAAGCTATTATTTGTAATGCGATAAATCAAAACAGCACCTAGTAATGTGGGTATAAACCAACGTAAAGTATTTTAGCAGGCACATTTAAAGTACAAATGGAATTTCTGATTAATGCGTACGAAAGCAGAGACAGTACGATCGTGACGTGAAATAAAACCAGAATTAGTCATGGGTGAATGCCGTTGATTATTGAATAATATCTGTGGCTACTTGTATTGGCTCCCCGTTACAATACAATTTATAGATTGAACGCTATTATAAAGTTGGATGTAATCATAATTTCGTGCATGGAAGTATCTGCTTGACTATTTCGAATAACGTAACTTTGAAACTATAGAAAAGATTTTAATAAAGATTATTACATGATATTAATTTTACACAAAAGCAAAGAAGAAAGAAGAGGAGGGGGTAGAATCTGGATGATTATAGCGTTTTTCGAAACCGCCTGTCTAGCTACCACCCTCAATGACAATTTACCGCAATAAGAACTGTGTTCCGGCAGTCTTAAATGTTGGATCCAATACTATTCTGGTCGCTTCATCACCTACAACTTAATTTATCACAACTTCATAAAAAAATAACATAAAAAGGAACTCTCGATAAAAACAATACTTTAAATTAGCTGAGTTTTGTGAAGTTGCGAAAATAGAGTAAAAAGATTTTTTAACTTGATTGACTATGTTGGTGTCGTCAGAAAAAGTAGTAAGAATAACTTAGAATAACCTTTTTTAATTTTTTTTTCATCGCATATATGTGAATAATGATCTACCAATTTACGCCATCATTATATTGAAGCCCATGCCCGCAAGTGGCCTATGTGATCCTCTATTTACCACTTTTTAGATGAAAGTTGATAGGTTTTAAATATGAGTCATAAGTAGATGAATAAACATAGTGTAGAATTTCATACAACTTACACAATATACGTATACGACATATAATGTAGAACGTTTATTTAAAGTAAATTTTTTAATTTAAAATTCAGATTATACATTGGTAACTGGTTCATATTGTCCAATGCATTATGGAATTCAACCCGCTACGCATACCACACCCACACGACCGATTTGAATGCTTAATGTCAAGTCGATTTACATAATCATGTTTGATTTCAAAACATGCGTGGAACATGTAATTAATTAATATATTATTTCATGGTACATAGTTGATAATACCTGCAATATTAAATTTATTGATTTGTCTTTAAAAAAAACCTGTGAACCAACTCATTACTTTCAGCTATTATTGAACTCAATTATTTTAACCTTAATATCTTAAATATTCCTGGAATTAAAAGAAACTGAAAAGAGAAGTTCGAAAAAAGATTACTAACAAACCAAAATTTTGGCAACTGCATGCAATTTAAATTTAATAAAAAAATATACAGTTTTTATTTTAATAAAAACACAAATGACATTATAAAATGAATATAAAATGAAAAAAAAATGTTAACATGTAAAAATATCGTAACGCTTAAGCCGAACTCGTTTAAATTATAAAACGATTAGGCTATAACTTACAATAATTAAAATTCTTATAAATGAGACGTTATTGCTACTGTTTGTTAATTAATTAGAAAGAAACCGAAGGTTGAATTTGGTGTACAATAAATAATTTATGATTTTATCAAATTAGGGATCAGATAATGAAGCAATTAGAACAATGTATACAAATTAAGTTATTGCTACACTCGGCTAGATTCGAATCAAAATTTAATAGAACATCCGTATGTTAGTTAGTATTCGTTTTATCATTTTATTATATTAACTAAAAGATATGAAATTTCAAAAATTAAACACAATTTCAATATCGATAATATAGTAGACACTTGTTAACGATGTAGCATGATCAATGTTCGTATAATACTGATTTTTTTTGCATTTTTGCCTCTGTTTTATATAACTGAATAAATAAAATAAGTTGTAAATCATATTAATTTCGCTGACATTGTTTAGTTAGCTTCCAAATTAGTTATTACTACTTAATCTATGAAAAGTATTTTAAATCAATATTACAAAACTTTTGATTATTTTAAAGCACCTATGCATTGAATAATTTTGTTCGCATCCGTGGCGCAATGGTTTACCAATTCCTTGTAATTTGAAAGTCCCAGTTTTGATTCCGGAACCATATAAGTAGTGAAGTACTGTATTACTACAGTTATACATGTGGGAGCCAGAATGGTCTGGGCAAGTATGCTTTATGACCTACGATCTTATTGTTACTCAATATGATTTGTCAATTACTGCTCAATTCGTAATCTATCGCCGATGAAAAACAAGAACTATGATTGAAGACATTTAATGTAATATAGTAGTAAATAGCGTGGAAATACTGCCTGTGATGACGACGATATGTAATCTTACGTTAAAATTAAGAATCGAGCTGTACTATCGGTCATTCATCTTCCGACAAAGCTATCCGGTTTCGGTCGTTCAATCGATACTAATCTGTTTGAGAAATTAAAAAAAAAAAAGAAGAGAATGCCCGGTAGTCATTAGTGAGATGTAAAGATAGGTGTTTGGTTTGGCCGGCGGGGAGAAATGTGAGCGTCCGGATGATTGTAGTGAATTAATATCGGAGTCGTAAATGCGCCAAGTCTGGGCGCCGCAACGGGACACGGAGCTGATGTTAATCACCATCTCACGACCTATACGACGGTGTTTAATCTCGTTCAGAAGGCCGTTATGTTTTTACTTGGCATTAAATAACACGAGTTTTAATAATAAATCATTCGTACCAAATAGCAGGAGTATATTTTAAACGTACACTAACCATTCCTATTGATAAATATTTTAATCAACAAATATTTTGACCCTGTTATATTACATATAATTAATAGAAAATTAATTATTGCGAAAAAACCAGCGATTACCTTTAAAATACCTATAAATCGAGACGTGTGTATAGAACTTTGCTGTTATTACAAACGTTAATATAATTAATTTTAAATGCCCCCGTGGCGCAGTGCTTTACCACTTGTAACAAAATGTTCCCTTGTTCGATTCCGAAGCCACATGAGTGGTGAAATTTTGAATAATAGAATTTATTCAAATCTATATAGCTTCTCAAATAGCTACCAAATTGTAAGAAATGTTATATAATACATATAATGTATTATATTATATTATAAAAAATCATTATGTTGATATATCATAGAAAATCTGATTTAATAAAATTGGGATTAACTTGAGAGAAAACTAGGTACAAAGTGGGAAAACGCCACATTTTAAAAAGGACAAAAATATATTAAAATTACATTTTAAACATGTACAATGAAAATAAAATAATGCTAAAAAAGCAGCAATAACTCATCGTATACATCTAGATTTGCAGCACTGACAAGACGACATATAATCTCAAAAAAACAATAAGACACCTAAGAGCTGCTTTAAATGCAACAATTCGAGATACAATCGGTAACAAAATAGCAATTTATCAGAAAATAACACAGCTTCTGTACGCCCCCGGGCTGAGCCTATAATAACACTCATTTATCTATACCCACCACCGCGTTGGATCTTACAGACCATTAATTAAATGAACATCGGTGTAATGATCAAGCCTTTATGGCAGGCAGTTTTCGAAAGTTTCTTCCATGTAGTTTTATATTAAAAAAACAACCAACACTAAAATCCCCGCTGTATAAACCATAAAGTATTTTAAGTTTATGAGGGGGTATAAACATAAAAAAACCAACGCTGATTATTTTTACATGTTAATTCCATCTCTCAAAAGAATATGTATAAATATTATTTATCAATCAATCAATGTACTACCGCCAATTTAACGGCATTTATTTAATCTAAATGAAGAATCTAGATAAAGATAAAAATAGAGGCATAAACTAAGTAATTAACCTTTGATATTTAGATAAAACCCGCCTAAAAGTAGTACACGATTTATTGCTATATCCGCAGTTTTTAAGTCGATTTATAGTGTAATTACTGGGGTAAGGAGACACATCTTATACCTCTAGGCGCCCACCGCTGCGGGCTGTATAATCATTGTAACTAGCTACGTAACAACAGTATCACATAACATGAGGTAATCCGGTTGCTTCCTCGTTTCATAGCTTGGAAAAAACATTAAGATAATGTACCAATCTGAGTATACGTCGCAGGAAGTATTTATCAACTCGGCATTTTTCTTAACGCAAAAAAAAACGCCAAAAATTACGAAGATCCTTTTTCTTGTTTAACATGATGATTATAATAATTTTAATAACACGATTTACTTCCGCGCAAACCTCGTCCCGGCATGACAACATAAATTGCAATTCGTGATTCCGCATCGCTACTGGGCAATAACTTAATTACATACAGACATGCTGATTTACTCGAAACATTTTTTGTAACTGTTTCACACCGTGTCATTTGTATGTAACCGTATACTAATTTTACACAGTTTTAGCTAAAAAACAATAGAAGTTCCACGAATTTTGAACTTTAATATATAATAAAGCTTAATTATCATATAACATATGCAATCTAATACATCAGCAAAAATTAATGGCATGTTACTTTATTTCTATGTTTACTTTACGATAAATAAAATGTGGGAAAACCACCTAAATCATATGATCAATTTAGTCTTCCAACATTATTATTAGAACAAAGTAAATATAATCAATAACTAAAAATCAAAGTATGTTTACCAAAATATTTCCAGTTAAAATTTATTTTTTAAAACCTCTCCAAAAATGTTGCTAAAGGAAATCTAAATGAAAACACTTAAAACCTATAATTAATATAAAGTTTAGAAACTCTCTGTAACAAAGAGCTTTGATACATAATTTTCTGTCATAAAATAAATAATAAAAGTATTAACACTACACCACATCCATTCGTTCTTAATAAAAGAACTGTTAAAAACTATCCATAAAATACTGTCGACACGACAAAACTTTTCCAAAAGGTATAATAACATTTAAAATCGTCAAAAAGTTATAAAATTTAAGCTCAAGAATAATAACAGTTAGATTTAAAAGTCGCAGATTAATAGGTATTCTAAAGCGGCACATACAAAGGTGTTCAAGGCGTTTTATGATTTCTGACGTCCTTCAAAATAATAAATAGAATAGGGGCAACGTTTCGTTTGTCGGCAGAAGAATGTTGTAGGAATCTGCAATTCAAACTAAAAGGATTCTTAATTTTTACAGGCTTCTAGGAATTCTCAAGTGGTCGCACAAACAAACAATGTAACTATTGTATTGCCTTATACACTCAAAGTTTTGAATAATCCCAAAATTACCACAGTATTGTTTGTTGACCGCTTATATTCAGCATGTTGAGCAAAATTATTTTCCCTTTTACGTTAACGGTTAAACTAGTGGTGAAATAGAAAACTTCACGCATCTATACATCACAACAATCGGTTTTAAAATCGGTTCTTTGTCAATCCGGTAGCAAGATTATTAAATTTAATAGGTTGAATGAATTCAAATACATAGCTGAACAAATGTTTCATTGCACTCTTTTATTTCAATGGAATATAATTATAACAGAATAATAATAAATCCGACTTGTTACTTGAATTATAATAAAACTGATTAAAATATCAATTGTGGTGATAATCTTATTGCACTTTTGGCGTAATGATTAAAAAATTGCCTAAAAACATACAACATACAAATAGTTTTGTATCGAACCCCGCACGATAGTAATATTTGTAGATTTCACAATATATGTGTGGCAACACTAAAATCAATCTCAAATGCAGTAGTTTCTTGTGTTTGTATCCTGATACACTACTATAAAGTAAACAGATTAGCAATAATACAAAAGAAGTAAATAAAATATATTTTCCTATTGCAAGAGTTATTTAAAAAAAATGTGTGTAATATACATTGACTATGAAAAGTAATTACACGAATCCGAAATTACTTTATTAAATAAATAAAATAATTATTGTTTGATGATTGAGTTTATACTAGCCATGATAAGTAATTAAAATATGCTAATGTAGCAGCAAAATGTTCAGCCTTTACTTGTATGTAACATTTAGGCTAATAACATTGTGCGATAATAATTCATAAGTAAAATTAAGAAAGAGAGATAGTTAAGATTAACAGTCGGTACTCCAATAATTTGAAAATAGTATTTTTTCTTTACTAATGGTGTAAAAAATTGAAAAAATTATCCTAAAGATATTTTTAACGGGATACTTAATTACATTAAAAGAATTATTAACTTGCAAATTCACTAGATTTGCTGTTCGTTAATATTCTTTCATCGTGATTTACGGTAACGTGTTAATTATGTAAACAAATGCTTAATTATCAAGGCTTAGATATTTTCTTGCGATTATTTAATTTTACGTGTCTAATTTATGTATTGAACGTAACATTAAAATTTTATTAGATAATGATTTCTCGATGTCCTGAGGTGGAAGTATTATTGGGTGTTATTAAAATCATAGTAATAAAGTCAAGATCCTAATCATTTCCCTAGTCTATTCTATTTTGGAAGCGTGTTATTACCAGTTACCCGACTCCAAGCGACCTGTTGTCCTCCTGACACTTGTCAGCTAACAAAAGCCAGACATTTCACATCATTTGTACCGACACCTCTGAGCGGCTGCCTAATGTAATCCCTAAAGCTACAAGTGGCGAAAAAAAATTGGCGCCACATTGTATTATACCGACCCCCCTGGGACCGGTAACTGTCTCAAGCATGAGCAGTCTTTGTTTCTTCCGATTGCACTTGCCTCTGTACCTGTTTTCACAACCCCAGCGCGCTATTGTTTATGATTCCAGGAAAAATTAGATATGAACACGTGTCCTTTAACATCGATGTCTTTATGGCATTTGTTTATCGGCATTTTGTACACTTTGGATATTGAAAATTTGAACTGTTAATTATAATATATGTCATTTATTTCAATTGTAAATTTTTCTATTGAGAGTACTATTTTAATAGTTTAAATGTACTATAAACATTTAATTAAAGAATTATAAAATTTTAATTAAAGAAATGTGAAAAACTGATGGACCTTATCTCTTGGACCATGCAAAATGTAATACAAAAAAATGAGTCGCACATGTGCGTCATTAGTCAGGGCTGGCATCTCGAGCTCAAATATTTGGCGACGCTTGGAGACTCGGCGCCACCGGGACCACAGATACGCCGCCGCTTTTGTACAAGCCGACAAGGAAAGTAGCTTTTAAGAAACGGCAGTTATGATAATATTTAGCGAGACGGACGGTGAACACAAATGACCATAGGATTGGGTATCAAAAGCGAATTAACATCGCTGTTTAAGAAAGGGTTAACTAATATTCTTGTGTAAAAACAACTCTGTAAATATTCTCAACGAAGTTTATAGTGGCTTTGTTTTTTTTTAGCTCAGCTCTAAAATTCGTGACATATAAAGCTTTTTACTTTTTGGTATGGTAAAAAACTGTTTTAAATACTTCAAATATAAATCTATAAAGTCTCTGGCAATAAATAATGAACTCAGAACGATAAAAACATTTCATAGGAGTACGATAATATGAGCAAAGTTTTGTTATTGTTAATCATAAACTTGCTAAACCTCTTATATTGTTTGTTGTTAATCCTTGTACCGTCATTTTTTAAATTATATTTATCAAATTATGAAACAAACAAGTACGTCATAACGTCATCATATCAATAAACTTTATCTAAATGCGCTAATACACTTCCATACAATTACATTGCACTTTTTTGCGAGTTTTCACGTAATGTCCGTATGTTAGGATCTTGCTAACAACTCGATAAATTAACAAAAAATTTACTTCTAAACTTTAAAATTGATTTTATTTTAATGTATCAATTTATTTTTAAAACCTATTTAGGACTTGGATGCAGTGGCCTGTTACAATCTAAGTATACATAGTAGAATATGATGAAAATTATATTACTTTTATCAATAATGATTTATAAATTTTGGTATATTAACACTATTAGCATAGTAAGCACGGTTTTTTGTCTTGTATGATATTACCACAACTGCTTTGAAATATACAATATATGACATGTAAGCCTCCTAGTAAAACAAGACGTCCTTTAAACATAAAACTCAATGCAAACGAAAATACATGAGGCTCTCCTATTTAAAAAATTCTCTAAACAGAAACGTCACAACGCAACGAAAATTATTTGCACGTCTTATAATTACTCGCACACTACTAAAATCGTATATTTTCCGCATCACGTGTCATCCTATGGAATTTTCTGCGTTACGATATATCACGGATTTGTTTGATAATCATCTGACGCTACTGCCGGATCCGTTGACGGTGTATTCAAAGGAACTTGGAACCGGTTCGCCGCTGCAGGCCCGGGGTTTAGCACGTGACTCATGGCGCGAGGAATAACTTGACCCTCGGAGTCGCACGTACATCTCAGTGACGTCACGGACTTATCTCGCCGTTCGATCGTGACTAAGCTGCTATAACTTTTCTTCTATGTGGTTTTATTGTATGGACTTTGGCTTTCCAATTACGTTCACAGTTTACTTAGATAAAACTGAGTCGACCGATGATTTATTATTGAAATAAAAAAATGTCTGGTTATTTATTTAAATATTTCTAATATGTCACTTGAATTCATAGTTAAATAGAGAAAGTACAAGTGATTTATTTCAATTAATTTAAAAACCGTTTCAATATATTTTCAAGAAACAATAATGTAACTCTTTGGATAATAATATTCCTTCGATTTATTTTCTTATCAGTGATTAGTGTAATAGACTACGAGCTAAAGGAATTATCTGTACTTTGTTAAGTAAGGAGAACGCACTTCGTCGAAATTAACCTCAGAAAAATCTTGATCGAAGCACGGTGAGTTAATCATGCGGTGTGAAATACTATTTAGCGTCTGATTGCTAGTAACGCAACCATATTGAAAAAAAAAGTGGGGCAATAAATTCGATTTATAATATCAAAAATAATTATAATGTTCGAAAACAAAACGATATTATTTTAATTGATATAATAAACATAAACTATGATTTGTAATCATAACGACAAGTACAAGAACTTAAATCACTTTCCTTTAGGGTTACAGGTACATGTTTCTACCTTTCTGAATTTTCTTAACAAATGATTTTAAAAACCGCCAACATTTGGAAGTACTTATTAGCATGTTCCGTGCCAAAGCGTTTTTAAAGATTTTTCCTTGCGGACTCGTGAGCCAACTTTTAGGTTTCTTCAATTCTTCACCAATAATTAATAATTTATCTTAGTTTTGAAATGAATTAATGTTGTATGTAATTTTTTAAACTTGGCCCCCATGTGACACAGAACGTGTTTAATAAGTTAATATATGAAATACTCATTTACGACGCCTTGAATTCAGTATCATACAGTCTACACGTCAATTAGAAGTAGGTGAGCGTCGGCGAGAGCGCGGCGCGTGCGCCGACGGCGGCTCGTGCGCGCTAGTTTTCCGTGAATCACGTGTAGGTTTACCAGAATTACTGGATATACTTCGGAGTAAAATGTAGAGTATGACGCGAAATGTACGGTGTTGAAGTGTTGCTAGAATAAAAAATGATCTACCTATGTGAAAAATTGTAAACCTAAATGTTTGTTTATAAATTGTGAATTACAAGAACCATTTTTTTTTGTAAAATCTATTTTTATTAGCTACTGATAAGGTTCTAGAAAATTATCTCTAAATTGAATCTTTTCATTCGCTATCTCAATCGTAATGATTATTTGGCGTTTATAGTATTATTTTTAATTATAGAGTAATTTTTGTAAATGTGTACAATAGATAAAAAGCGCAAATGAAAAACAAAGATTAGAATATAATAATTTTAAACTACAGTGAACTTTATTAAAAAAATTGAACTTAACTCGGTTGCAAGGCGAACGTCGCCAAACAAATGGTCACCTCAGTTGTAAGTGTTGTCGCGTGGCAACCGCGAGTTGCGCGCAACGGCTCGCCGATCACGTACGCAGCCGTGCCGGCGCACGGCGCGCCCGGGAGTACGTGCCTATCTACCCAGCTCACCGCACGAGGAAAACCGACCGCTTTACTATGTTGACGCTCATCGTTACCAGTTGCTTACAATAAACATCTAGGAGTAAATACGTATGAGACATTTGTCACACGTAACACTCTGATGTAGAAAAAGCAAAGCAACACTTGTAGTTTGAGTTATAATAAACATACATAAATAGAGATTTTTTAAATATACATTTAAACATATATTGACAATCAGATACAGAAGAATAGAAGAATGAACCCCTAAAACTCTATTTTTTGCAACATAGCTTGATTAGGTACAGTAAAATTTAATAACAATGTTATACGATCATGTACTTGTATTATATACAGAGATTAAATCCGTAATAAATCAATGCATGCGGATATCACATACTTGTATTATTTTATATAGTTTAACGATTGAAACTATATTATGTAGTTACGCAAAAAAATTTTTTCAACTACATAATATAACACAAAAGTTCTACTTTCTAATAATACATTTTTACTGCTAACATGGCGTCGTTAACGGTAATTAATTTTTTTTTTCTATGTCTTTAATTTATTCAAATTGCCAAGGACATCCTTGTAGTTCATTTCTCATTAAAGTTTTTAATAATTTTCGTACTATTATATTGTTAATTATTTACTCCGCCAAAATTGTTAATTAACTTTAAATATACAGTAAAACACCAGTCACTAACACATCTTCGTAATCAGATAAACGCTTATAAATAGTATCATAAGACAATTACGTACGCGTGCTTCGAGTAAACACATCAAACAACAAACAAGTGTAGTTTGGTATAGGAAAATTCCTATTATTACTATCAAGTGCAAGCAATTGTGAATAGTACACAAACAGAGATCATTAACCCGAATAACATTACTGATAAAACGATAGCAAATGGCGTTTAAATGTCTTCATTCATTAGGGCACAATAAACAAAAGGAAAATTTAGCGTAACTTTTTTGGGTGATATTAAAAATATTCCGATTGATAACCGACAGATTAATGTTATCATATCTCATTTACGTCGAGAATCTGCGGAAATGATCGACACAATTATTATTACCTTTATGTGGAATTGAAAAATATATATTTTTTTAATTTATTTATCATTAAAACAAAACATGCTTTTATAAGACGCAACGAAAACCATATATCGTTTAAATGTGCACCATGGCTATTATCATATTGCACAAATAAGTAGTTGATTTTAATTTTAAGTCTAGAATTTCATTAAAATGTGCATTCGATAACCAAGTTACCTGTGTTGTGATAATATATAATTCTATTATTCTTTAATCTTAATTTTATAACTAAAAGATAATTAACAACCAAACGTTCGTGCAATTCACTACAATGACAATTAACGTAGTGCAACTATTCATAATATCTTTTATATAACCTGTTATTAGTTTTTAAAGCTGTTAATTTATTTTTCTTTTTCCTGAGTAGTATTTTACCAATATACTCGACAAAACACTTAACTGGATAATTAACTCATAACATAACCAATTCTTACAAATAACAAGTTTTACTATAACTATCTAGATCTTGTTTACGATCATAAAATTTTAATCTAAAATATTTCCGTATAATATAATAACATCTCATATTTAGAAGTAGAACAGGACAAATAAAAATGTAAGGTATTTCTAAATTATTTAAAAGATGAAATGTGTAGCTTAAATTCTACGAAAATAGATAGTAACTATTGTAAAAAAAGACTAACATAATAATACAATTCAATCCTTCAATCAGACAGTCGGCGTGACTCATGTTTATTATCACATTTAATTTTTTCGGAAAATACACCTTTGTACATACTCAACACAAATGACAGCCAAAGGATTAAAACAATGACGTCACTTCTTACGAACTGTTGTGGCGTGAACGTTGTGTGTTAAATATTAAGTATTCATTTACTGAACTACTACATACTTTAAATTTATTAATAGCCTTATTCATTGGAGTCATTAAAAAGACCATATCATTTAAAATATTTATAATTTACTTCAATATGTAAATGAACTGTAATAAAAGATTGTTTTTCATTCGTTTTATATAATTGTGGTAAACTTGTTCATAATAAGTCAAGTTCGTCTATACATTCTTTTCATTGTTAGTTTTTTAAATTATTTAGTTACAAAACAATAATAAAAGTTGAAGTTAAACATAGAAAAATAAATACGTAGAAATATATACATTTTGTAAAATAGAATCTAGATTTAAACTATTTAGAGACGAAAAATACATTATGAATGAAAATTGATAACGCAACATTTAAAAACCGTTTCAATATACATGAAAGGTTAATGATCAACAAGTAAAAAAGAATTATTAAAATTTTAAATGTATATGTATGTATTGATTATGTTACATGAAACGTTCAAGTAAACGTTAATACTTTAATTAGCTTGCTAAATATCAGTATAAGATAACAAAGTTCTAGAAAATATTACACGCGTGGTTGCCGCCCATTAGAAATGTTTTTTAGTGTTAAGTGTAACGATTATTAATCATCGATAAAATTTCCGTTACCCAAATATGGATTCAAAGATGAAAAAAACCGACTAGGTTCTTATCTTGAATAATTTGAGACATCATACTAATGTCTGGTTAAGTAACCAACTAAAATGAATTAATAATTTTTAGCGACACACCAAATAAAGCGTAACTTTAGCTTTCATCCAATGTGTTCTAATTTTTCAATTTCACAATCTACGATTTCGAATATAAGAAATAGTTTATTTTTTAAAAACAAAAATCAATCGGATTCATTGTTTTATATTTATTTTTGTTTTATATGAGGCGTGAATGTGTAAAAAATTTCATAAGTAATAGTCTGTGTCATTGTACTTTGAAATTATATTAATAGATACTGGCTAATTTTAGGTAAGGTCCCATGGATCAATTTTAGAAAACTATTAAAATAAAATTCTAGACGTCGGTTGACACTATTAGATTAATTCCTATTTTAAATATAATTTTTCTTAATAAGATGTTATGCAGAATTAAAAAAAATATAACAACACTATGAAATATTCAAATCATTCCTATTTGAATGATTTTTTTTGAAAACCTCTTTAAAGTTTATTAATAATGAGTATAGTCAGCATTCGATCTATGACGTACATTTACGAAAATCTGTAGTTATTTAGTCAATGATAGTGACATTCGACTTTATATCGTGATTGCACGAAGTTATCGTAATTAAACTTACGATAACGACCCATGCTGATTGATAACAGTAAATTACGAATGTTTTCTTTTAATAATTGATCAACTGAAACGCAAAAAAAAATGATAGTATCTATTGATATAGCAACATTTAAATCCTTCATGAAAAAGACAATTAGATAATACTTGCAGATTATTTAAATGTCAGTATATTTCTGGAAAATCTTATGTTTTATTTAGAAGTACCAAAACAATTAGTTTTTATAATCTATTATTAAACACTATCCACTCTATTCTATTATACTCGCAGTCGACCGCTCGCTCATCTAGGCGTGGTAATTTTTTGGTTTAATATTTAGATTAATTCCCCTTTAGTACCAATTTTCGTGTCAAACGACTGGAAGAATAAATAGTTTCATTGAAATCTTAACCCCTCTTCTTATGCCTTAATGGTGCAATTTAATAACCCTTCTTAGTGGATATCTATTCAACACAAAGAACACGCGCGCCAAACTTCATGTCTCTAGGATCAACAGTTTGTACGGCACGTTCGTATAGGTTAGTACGTCCGTCAGGACTTCGAAATTTATTACCAGTTATTTTTCACCAGTTGTTTTTTTCTACGTTTTCATCGCAATTATACAAATTATAAAAAAAAAATCACGACCAAACGTCATCGTCTTGTAAGCCAAATAATAGTACAATATGAAAACTGCTGAAAATACGACTTTTTCATGAATCGTTGTATTTTACTAATGACGAATATAGTCGTTAAACCAGTTTTTCAAGTCAATTACAAAATTACACTTTCTTGTAATTTGCAATATATATATTTTTTCAAGTAGATAAAAAAATACAGTAACCATAATACAAGTAGATAAAAAAATAAAGTAATCACAAATGTATAAAATCCTACAATGTATAAAATATATTTTTTTCTTCGACACAAAACATACCTACGCCACGTGTTAGATTGTAACCGATTATCATTAAAATAATAAGTATTCACTGTCGTTATCTGCGAATACAAGACGGTCTTGTTATTTTGTTTCCCGTTAGCGCGTGTGAACCGACAAAACGACAATAAAGATAATTCCGGTGGGTGAATGGGAGAAAGTGGGTGCGCGGCGATACTTAAGCGAGTTGCGGGCTTCGATACCGGTCGCTTGCGGTCATTTTCTCACCCGGGCCGGCGTAGGCGACCGCCCACTCGACCGCAATCATCTGAGTAACGCCTGCCACTGATCAGCTACCGGCAGATATAATATGATTGCAAACGGATAAATATTATGATCACTGAAATCAATGGTAAATGTTACCAACGTAACACGGTTATGTCCCGAAACGTCAATGTTACGCATTGTTCAGAACATAAATTGGATGTGCTTTATTATTCAAATTAATCAAAATAATAAATTAACTCTTTAAGAAAAGGGTCTAGAAAGTTCCTAATAACATTTTCGTTTCAATTAACATGGTTAATCTAAATAGAAAATATATTTCATTGTTACTATATCGGCACGTCAAAAACTCGAGTTCTGACAACTTTAATCCGCATCGATGGCGATCTACTCTACGTTGTGGTCGCGCGGTCTGTAATTTTATCTGTCAATAATTATTACAGAGCGTAATCCGTGATTGATGATCGGAAACAGTAGCGGCGAGCTCATTAACGACGGCCGCCATTGTGCCCGCCGTCCAGCGCCCGGCGCCCGACGCTTGATTGATCGTTGTACGTTGCGACACCACGCATATAACACTGCTCTTAATTATATGTAACTATAATAATTGTTATTATGAAATTAAAGCTTTATTCGTAAGAATTTATTAACATCCTGTTCAACAACATAATTCCAAATATCACCCCTAAAACAAACCTCAATGGTAACAAATTTTATTATTCCTATATGCAGTAAGATCATATTTTAAATTTGCTTGTAACTGAAAATTTAATAAATTACGAAACTGATTTTGTCTATGATTAAGTAACCCACCCCTGTTACTGTCAAAAATCTCAAAACGTAAGTAAAGTTTCATAGCGAAATTTTCAATTCCGCGAATAGAAGTTGCAAGCATGATCTAACTAGGTATCAGAACGAGTCTCGCTGCCGGTCGCGCGAACAATTACCGAGCGTCGCGCCGCGGCGTGCGCGCCGGCGATTGTTTACGGCGCGCACGCGCGGCGAGCGCGTGGCCCCCTCCGCGCCCCGCCGGCAGCTGCTCCGCACAGGTGGCGCGTGTGGGAACTCGACGGCTCCGTGCGTTCCCACGATCGCGCGCCCTCACCTCCCTATATAAGCCCCCGCCCAGTCAACCGAGCGCATTCCGCGTTCGACGCTCGGCGCTAACGCACGCTCACTACTTAACTATACAAACATGTCTTACGAAATCGCGTATTCCCTCGCAGACGACGGCCCGCAACCCGTCTCGCGCACTTATCAATACCGCAAAGTGATGAAACCGATGCTCGAGCGCAAGAGGCGCGCTCGCATCAATCGTTGCCTCGACGAACTCAAGGAGCTTATGGTCAGCGCTCTTCAATCGGAGGGCGAGAACGTTGCTAAATTGGAGAAGGCAGATATTTTGGAATTGACTGTGCGTCACTTGCACAAACTCCGCCGCCAGCGCAGACTGTCTCTCAACCCGACTGTGGACGCCGACCGTTTCCGTGCTGGATTTACTCATGCTGCTAACGAAGTGTCCCGGTGTTTGGCCTCGATACCTGGTGTGGACGTGAGGCTAGGCACGCAGTTGATGACCCACCTCGGACACAGACTGAACGATATGCAACGCGCTGCCGCCGGTAGCGACACCCCTCCGGCGAGTCCTCCAAGCCCTGCACTCTCCACGGTGTCTTCTTCGTCTGGCTACGTGACTCCGTCACCACCGGCGTCCCCAGTTCCCGTGCATACGGCGGTACCTCTGGACTGCACAACGAACGCCAACCTTAAAACTCCGGCGGTGTGGCGTCCCTGGTAAACCGCGGTGCTAGGAGCTCGCGGACCCGGCTCCACGGTCACATCTGTTCCAGCACCGCTCGGAGTCGCACGCGCTCCCAAGTGTCCGCCAGATCCATAAGTTTAGTGATATCATGTGTAAACATGAGGACTCTAGATCTCACAGTTATATAGTGCTAGGCTTTAAAATTGTAGTCCGTAAGTTGAACTTGAAAGCTTTAATTAAAAATAGGTTATAAGTATAATTTTGTGATATTAAAAAGAGTTAATATTATTGTTTAAAATAATAGAGTTGTATCGAGCCTTGCCCGACTTTGAGTGGGTTCGGATTGTTATATTTTTTATCGTTGAAAAGATTTCACAGTCATGTGAACAATTGCGAAAGAGTAAATTAATAAATGAATTATTACCTAAACAAAATTTATGAATTTTATTACATACCCCATATGACAACCCGTTTTACTTTTTTTTATTTGTAACTAAGGGCTATAGCCTAAATGTGTAGGTGTCAAATTTACACGATTCTAATAGTGCTAGACAGTCGATTATAAATCAATGAATAGAGACATGGGCGTCGTACACGCGTGTATACTGACAGTACATTGTAGACAATACGATAAATATTAAAAGAGGTTAAGGGCGCAGACCTATGACACAGGCCGCCATCGCGTGCTCAGTAACTTTCCTGTTTACAGGGCGCAAGTAAGTACAACTTATAGTAGACTGTTTACAGTGAGTATGGGAAATAAGTGCATTTCATCACGCCAATTCCAAGATTTAATTTGTACGTGAACATGAACTGATCAAAAAGTATACTTTGTGTAACTGATTTCTAATAATACATCGCTAAAAATATTCATATTGCAAATTGATAAATAGAGATAATAGGACTAAAATGACTTTCGATGAAAACAATTGAATTTATCATCAACACAACATATTGTCGTGTTTCCTATAGAAAAATAATTTAGAAATATCTTTAATGAAAACATTTGCATTATTTATGAACAGCGTTAAGATTTAAGTTTACTACATATTTAACCTATTAATTTCATTATAATTTTAATGCACTATTACTACAATGCAATTAAGATTAGCTAGGAAATTATTCCGATTGTTTAAATCACGTTGTACACACAGTGTTCATTCGAACCCAGCAATCATTTATTTGGTAATTGTAGACAATTAAATTGAAATCAACATTATATTTAATTACCTTGTGGTTCGTCTATATTTATAGCATGATTTTTGAAATTCAATACAAGTCTCCTTTTATTAAAACGAAATATAGTATATAATTACGTAAAACTAAATTTAATACAGACTCTGGAAAATGTTATTTTTTTAGAAATATTGCTAAGCAATATTTAAATGTTTATATCTCTCCGCTGTAGTTTAAGAAATATAGGCAAAGCTTACCCGTAATGCCCTCTGTTGTGATATATGACAAACGAAAAGCTTTAAAAAGCTCCGTCTCAAGTAACGCCATCTATTATAAAGCTTAAAAACATTAAAAAAAAGCTTAATTTGTTAATTTCGACGTAAATTTAAAGGAAATTAAATTTTAGTGACGTTGTGAAGTGTGTATTTTAACAAAGCTATTAGATTTAAAATATTAATATTACAACCCAAAAGCAACTACATAAATTAGAAAGTGTTTTAGTGAACTGTGAGATAGATAAATGACATCGGAATAGAAGAACGTTGTAATGGGCAAATGGTAATTATTGTCATTAATCAAACTTATTCACATTAGCCGCGTAGATCACCTGATAACGTAAATAATTCATGACTACACCACACCTTATCTACAGATTTTTGTGTGACGTAAAATCTATTTCACATTAATTTTAATCAGGCGCTAAATAAACAAATTATATCATTATAATTACCGTGGAGTCATTGCGTTTTCCACTCAGTAACATCCAGGGCTGCCACAAAATAAAATATATTACTTTTGTAGTAATTTTTATTATCTACTGCCTCTTTAACCTATATGTTAAATTTCAAAAATGTTTACCGATAAATCGCGGTGTAATCGTTGTGAAAACAAAAATATTTTTCTTTTCTTTTGTAGTTATTTAAATAATCCTTTAAATAAAACTTTAATTTCAGTTGCATTTTTAAAATTCATTTAAAATTAATTATTAGACAACCTTACAGCTCTGATTATTTAGAACGATTTTTTCTTATTGCATCATCGGGCTGAGTGACGTTAAGTATGTGATAACATTTTGTGATAACGAGTAATGATTTTTCTAATACCTTGTATATCGAGGCTAACATATTGTAACGTTTATTGTGAAATATATAACATTTATTATAATTACAGAGATTTTAGTACCATTACGTTTGGCTATTTATTCGATAATAATAAACACGTTAGGTCTTTGTTATCGTACGATATTTTTTCTAAGCTTTTTTAATTTACTCAAAGAAAGTAACAACATACCCTTTCGGAATAAGACAGAGCAAAATAGTATTATTTGTATGTAATTATTAAACATTTTCGATCACACGATAAAATATCTATAAATAGAGAGTTTATTACTATAATTTGGGTCACGAACAGAAATACGTCTTACTTTTAAATTTTCACGTGTTTCGTTTTAAAATTTGTTATAAACGGGCAAACATAAAGCATTATATTTTATAGTTGAGGCACTGTAAGCCCCGTGATATCTAAATTTATAATTTAAATTTAAACAACATTGTTTCTTTAAATACTGTCTCATATATGATTGTACTGTGCGTGAATAATATCATTCATATTCATATTCTTTTTTCACAGTCTAACTTTAGCTAATTTCTATTAACACTATAACAGTTTAAAAGAAAATAAAAAATATAATTTTTTTATAGAAGATTGGAATGGTGTTAAAATTTTTCCCATTACTAGCTTAGCAGAACGATATACACCATTAAGTTATGAGAAGCCAGAACAATTAACAAAGGCATCCACCAGTGATTCTTTTTTATTTATTGAAGAGCTTAATCATCAACATAGTCCTAAACGAGTATGTTGTTACACTATGTTAATAAAAATAATATTTATTGTTATTAATACGCAGAAACATGTATTTAAATGTAGCAACATAAAGTGACATCGCGAAGATAAATGAGAAACATTCACTATTGTCATGTCCTAAGTTTAACACCACGTTTCGACAATATTTATATGCTTTTGACTAGATCCGAAGTACAAAGCTGCATTGCATAATTTAAATTAACAATGTACGAGTATACTGTCTACGCAATCGTTACAATTCTCTTCACTACGCAACTTGTGAGTCGTACTAACATCTCAGTTCTTCGTTTAACAATTTTCTAAACTGTTGTTATTCTCACGTGTATAGAACACATTTTTTTTACTCGTTCTCCCCTGTTATTGATTTTACAGGGCCTGGGATTTTCAAATAATTCGTTTCTAATGTATTTATCACGCATTTACTCTTTTCTTCTTTCATGCTCATACTTATTTTCTCGCTTTTATTTCCTCCTTTTTCATACTCATCCCATTTCCTTCTTTAATATATCGCGCTTAAATAAGGGGACACAACTAGTTTATTTATTTTCCAGATTTTTTTATTCTAATTATTTTATTTACATTTATTTTTTTAATCTCTAACATAATTATTTCTTTTCAATTTTATATTATTATCTTTATTATATTACAATTTCAATCCTTATTTTAAGTTTTATTTCTTCTAATTGTTTTTCCTACTACTTTTTTACAATATTTTAAGAATATGCTTCTACTTTCGTCCTCACTCATACATTAGCGCGATGTTTCCTTTTATTCTTTCTTCACACTCCCAACGCTCTCTTGCATATTCGGGACAGCATGTGATCAAGTGGGACACGGTCTGGTCCACTCCGGGGTCACATGTGCACACGGGACTCCTCCTTACACTTAAATTTATGTAAGAATGAGGAAAGTCCCCTGTGCCCCGTGAGCATCTGGACCAGGCACGTGTCCAACTCCATCCTGGGGAGCGTGTGATAGGCTGATACGGCGTCCGGGAAAAATATCCGCGTTGTTGAAGCCTGTATAGAATAAATTGCGTGCGTCATGTAAACAATTATTTATAATTGCAACTTCCGTTTGAATATAAATAAATGTATCGCGAAAAACGTTATCTCAGGCACAAATCCCATCTGATGATAAATCATATATGAGAGATGATGTTAAGATCTGAAGCTTCACTAACTATCGCAAAAATCGTCTGCAATGACAGCTTTGCTGTATTCCCTCTGTCATACATAATACAGAGTATTTTGGACGAGCAAACTTTACCTTTAATGTCCTAAATGTAACTTCCATCGTATTATCTCAATTGAGGTTTTGTCTGCAAATTCCTGTATTAAAGAATTAATAAATCGTTCCCTATGTAAAGAAAATATTAAAAATATAAATTAATTAATACAAGTCATCCAAACACACATAATTATAATAATATCTACAATTATCATTGGTTACGCTGACGATATGATACTTCTCAGTTCCTTGATTATTGGACTAAGGACCCTTTTTAATATTTGCGAGCATTTTACAAAGCCTGCCATATAGTGTAAGTAAAACCAAAATTATGGTATTTCGGTCGAAGAAGGGTCCGCAAATAGTAACTCCAGTATCTTATGAAACAGATCGTTGAAAGGTTGGTCCCCTTTAAACACTTGAGGCACATCCTGACCTAGAATCTAAATGATAATGAAGTCTCAGAACTTGAAAGAAGAGCTTAGCAGTTCGCAGGAATATGCTTGCACGTAGGTTTTCGCGCTGTATTACAGAGGTGAAGCTGACATTGCTCAAAGCTTACTACCAAAATTTCTACACATGTCAGCTGTGGGCCAGGTTTACCAGATTTGCGAGGAGTACCGTACGTGTGCTTTATATATATTTATTATTAGTTTCTCTAGATATTGGTCATCCGTCGACGGCGACTGTAATCAGAGATAAGTATGTGTGAATATGTATAACATGTTTAAGAAAAAAAAATGAAGGAAAAAGAAAATACACTGCTAAGTGTTATTGCGTTCTTAGTTTAAAATATCAATATAAGAATATTTAACTATTCTGGTTACAGAATTAAAAGGATGTTAAGGTCGATTATGCAATCCATCAATAGTTATTCTGCCTAAAGATCACATCCTTAAACTGTTTTGGAAAAAAATTTAACACATTACTCATACCTAAAACACTTCGAAACGCTGATCATGCCTATATATGAATTATGTACTGAACTAATATCTCTACCAGATACTAGATAACACCTTACCCCAATGGAGAAGCAGCCAGACAGGCAGTACGATTATCCTAGAACATCAATACGGCTGATTATAAGCAGTAAATTTCTTTTAGATATGTTTTTTACTTGTCTCTTGCAATCGGAAATCTTGCATTTGATCAAAATATTATGTGACATATTATCAGTAGGATAGCAATGATAATAATTTAAAATCGATAATCGTAAACCCAGACTAGGTAACTCGGAAATTCCAACTCGGAAAAATGTTTGCGTACACACGTTAATCAAGCGGCTTTGAATGGTTCTTATTGTGAGGTAATTTTATTTTAAAAAAGATACTCGTTTCGAGATACGCTTATGTTATCTTGCGATGGAATGGAAACTGCCGATGGACCTACGTCATACAAACGGCTTTTATAATTCAACGTTCTTAGCGTTTCTGGTAAATCGTTGGTTAATAATATTGCATGATTAATTACTAGAGCAACGGTTCGTTTCCCGACGCGACAATTGAAAGTTAATAACATATTTCACTTCAATTGGTAAATTTTATATGCTGTTGCCTATACAATAGCAAAAATTATTTATATAGGTACGCACTAATTTCCTACCTTTGAATATGATAATTACTTTACACACCAGATCAATCAAATGTAATATTTAATTATGGGTGTATGTTTTTATTCTTTAAGATCTGAACAGGGGCACTTCTTATTTGTAAAAATTTAACATTTAATAATTGGAATATTTTTTTAAAGACATTAAATGGAGATATATTAAATCTTCAGAACTAGAATTGCAATATAATAATTTTTTTAAACTCTTACATAATGTTCAATGACAAATATGTTTGACTATGGACGTTGTCGATCACGTATTGAAGCTAACAAATCAATTTTCTTAAAGCGAATCTAATTTAACGGCGCTTCAATTTCTGTTTCACCCATGTATGGAATGATAATGAATCGAATAATATATATTGTATTATGCTATATTGCAGTTGCACATACCGTTTGATACATGTATATATAAGTAATGTTTGCAGTGATATTTCCTTATCTTGAATGAGTTGCATTATTCTTTATTATCAGTTTCCGAAAATACCTACTTATAAATAATTCAGTGACTCGTGCCGCCCATGTGACTACTATTATCACATATCGAAACACTTAAAGATTATAAACATTTTTTTTTTGACAAGGACGGTTATTGTTACCTACCAAGGTTCTTTCCAGAATTTTCGATAACAATGTTATTTCTTAAGAAAATATAATTTCATGTTCTAACGATTAATGAGATAAAAGTGTAGAAAAGACTTTTTCTTTTGGTGTTCAAAGAAATTATGTTAGAAAAGCAGTATTTGGAAATACGGGCACAAAACATTGACCCCACGTAATATTATTAAATAACAGAGAATTTCTAATAAATTTCTTATCGCAATGTATATGTAACTATATGTTATGAAAACACTGTCAAATCTAATAGCTTAAATAAATTTGTTAATTTTTATTTTAAATGGTTACAAAATATTTAAAAGCAATCGGGCTATTTTACATTCATATTCCTTTTAAACAGTAGTGTATAGCATAAATGAAACATTGTTCTTCGTGAAGTGTTTTTAGTTGTAGCTTGTAACTTCACAACTTTTTGAACGCCAGATAATTTAGTTTTACCCGTTGAATATATGTAAGCATTAAACGATCCAGTTTAAGTATTAACCAAGTAGTATTTTCGTGAACGTAAATGTGTAACCAAAAAAAAAACAATACTTATGTCAGTCATGCGCCTCGACGTACGTGACACTGCGTTAGTACTCTTTATATCTGTTATATTACATTTTACTATTTATTTGCTACAAACGTGACGCAATACATTGTCAAGTTACACATCGTATATTACTTTCGGTTGATACAATTTTAGCATATTTTCCATTTGTGATTAATGTTATGGTCGGTTTTTTTGACCTAGGAAAAAATAGCGCACTAATTGTTTCTGCATTTTTTACATCCCCAATCCACTGCTAGAATAGAAATTATAAAGAATAATTTTGTAATGTTGTAAATGTCTTACTGTAGTGTTCTGTGGTTCGTTACAGAAGCCTAGTCCTACGTTCAGGTGCCCATCAGCTAATGATGACGACATTAGCAGAACAACTTTAGATGAGACATGACTATAATTTGATTTGCGTGATGTTGTACGCAAACATACTACGTCACATTTGCACGAGTCCGCATAGTAACATGAACAGGATAACATCATGACGCTTATAACACCTTATATCAGCGCCTACAGGCGACGTCATGAGGAAATCCACACGTTGTAGTAATTATCAATAAGAAATCGGCTCTCGGTGGTATAGTAGAATTAATACCTTCGCACCTCTTACGGAAGCTACAATAGTATAATCTGGAATATTTTCATTCGTTCTATGTGATTTGTTTATTAGAAAGTAATTTAAACACCCGATCTAATGTTGAACATAAATCTAATACACAAATAAATTCCAACAAATTAGGACAAAATCATTGCCCAATACCTTGACTTAAATTGAGAAGTTCCAATGTCCAAACTAGGATTCGACATTATCTTACTGTTATGGTGACCAAAGTTTAACAACTTAACAGTCCCTGCAATTTATTTGTGCTACCAGTTACTCGCATAGTCACCAATGAAAACTTATGTCCAATGTGATATATATATATATATATTAGTACTTTCTTAATGATAACAGCAAAGGACGAAAATGATAACAGTCTATTATCTGATGGATATAATTAAACTAACTTTTATAAAAAAAATACAACTATAACAGCCGAGTACTAGATCCTATAATAAAAACACCTTAGTTGATTGTGAGATAAGTTTGAGTGGTATATAGTATACTTCTTTAAATACTTCTATAAGCTATATAGTCATACAACGTTGGTCATCAATAACGTAGCAGACGGAATATTTACTTTTATACTCTGTATACTTTGCTGGGGCGACATATAGTGAACATGTTGTGTATCAGTTGGGCGTAAAATCAATTTTACTAAGATACCTCTGATTCGAAAAATTACAATAAAACGTTATATAATAACTTCTCGGGTTTTTCTTTTTCGTTTCAAACTGAACTCTTTCCAACACAAGTAAGTAAAGTACCGACGGCGCTCGATAAAAACTGGACATTGTTATTGATTTTTTTCTTGTCGTGCAAAATGGAGAGACGGGAAAAAACATAAATTTTTCCCAACGCAATCTTTGCATATTCGAATTCCAAGTAAATGGAAAATCAGCGTACTAATTTCTTATTAATATTCTACTGCTTATGATTATATAATTATGTCCATTAATTTACAATTTTTTTTATACTTTATGGGCTAACACTTGGCCTCGATTTCACCTGATGATAAGTGACAATGAGGATGAAGAAGGTGAAGCGTGTTCGCCCAGAATAAATCATCTGCACCATACGACACAGCAATGCTGTTATGGCGCCAGATTGACATTGATGGTGGTAGCTATCCAGGCTGGTTTGAAAAACCCTACCACCACTCAATCTCGCACTACTCCTGTGACCCAGGAATCGAACCCGGACCTTCGCGGTACAATGCGAGCAAGTAAACCACTGTGCAACGAAGGCATGGCGGCTTACGTTTTAACGCTTTAACGTACGTTTAACGTTTTAACGGCTTTGGATTGTAGTAGGTTTAGCACTGCTGTGTACCGGTCATATTATGCGGCCTCGGTATGATGGGCGAAGAAAATTCACCATCTTCCAACGCTAATTGTCACAACATCAGGAGAAATTCAGTACAAGTGTGTGCTATTGTCGATAAAGAAAGCTAACATCACAATAATAATGTCCATTTTTTATTGTAAATTTTAAAAAATAATCGCAGCTTATCGAGGACGTCAAATTCGGATTTGTATCGTTATTTGTATAAAATTTTCAAAACTGTATAACAATTTAATTTTATAGTGATAACGAGTTGTGGTTAATGAAATAATAAACGATTGTAAATGCTTCAGAAGAATATCAAACGATAAGAAAAATTAAAAAAGAAACTTAAAAAGGCCCAGCGTAGAACACCTATTGTGAGATTATTCTAGAAACCCGTCTAATTTATTCGCAGAGCTTCACTGACTCAAGCGACGCCGGCGCCGCAACGTGTCAGCTGTTTTAGCCACGTAATTAAAAATGGTGCAAGCGCTCGTGATTATGACTCATTTTCTTACTTTACAGGCATTTTTTACATCTATGTTAAAAAAGATATTAGCAAATCAAATCAGCTTAAGCGCAGACCCAGCGACAAATTTACTACGCACCATTCATAAAAAAAGTTCGCATTAAGATGTTTTCGCTTAATGTGTCAAGATGAAAAAAGGGGTTTAAAGCAACGGTTTAATGTTCATGTTTGTAAAAATATAGTTAAATATTGCAACATGTACATTTCCATCGTAATCGCCGATAAATACCAGAAATATTAATTTGCTCGTTAAATTAGACATTTATTGAATTATTAAATAGTACTTCTATATTGTTGCAAATATTTATAAAATCTGAAAAATTTCACATTTTGTTTTAAGGAAAAATAACAAAACACTGTATCAGATAGTATTATAATACAGTTTTCTAGCAACACAACATTTAACAGTAAATGTGATGTAGCTAGAAAACTCGTTAATTATATTAATATGTACTAGGTGATTTTGTAAAGTGCGTCTGCTAATATGTAAATATACATCATATGTTTACAATTAATTAAATGTTATATGTTAGACTGCGGCAAATCTTTACCTCTTATTTTTAACCATTTTCCATTTTAAGTAAACATTGATGACGTAATCAGTAATAATTCTTCTTATAATACCTAATTGCATACGTTGTAAATACTTCACAATGCAAAGAAAAGATTACAGAACTCGAACTAAAAACAATAAGTGATTAAATTAGACCTGTTTTCTGTTAGCCTCACCCTGATTGCAATAAAATAAATCGATTCATTCTCAAATATAAAAACAATTGATTGGAACATTAAAACTTGTTCTTACATTTATCCATGACCTTGCACTAGTCTTTTTCTGCGTAATTAGTACTTACTTTGTTGTTTAAGGAAAATAACAAAACACTGCAGGAGATAATGTCAACTAAACTATTTAAAACATGATAAAGTAAAAAAATAAAACGTTGTATGTCGTAAATATGACAAATATATATCCATAGATTATTAATCCAACTTAAACAATTATTTGCAATTATAGGAGTGTTAAGTTATAAGGCACGCTTTGACAAAAAATAATAACAATAACAAAATTATAGCAAAATTGTATAATTTGTATAGCATTGAAGCGATTTTAAAAGGCTAGCCATCTAATCAAAATTCTTAACAGCATATGCAGCTCAGTGATTTACGGCATGTATTGTAACACGGTGTTCCGGTTTCATTTCCAGAGCCATATTAATGCTGTAGTTTGAATGATGGTAGAATCCTTTGAATTCACTCGGCGAACTAGCACCATCAACATCACTCTGCCGTCATAATAGCGTTACTGTTTTGTGGCAATCATACGTATGAGAGCTAATTGTATTCTAGGCGACTACACTTCACCATCTATGGCTTCATAGCCTAATAAGGTAAATTTTTAAGTAAATGTTAGCCTATTACCGATAAAGAAAAATCATTTATTAAAATTACTACTAAATATAACTAAGTAAAATCTAATATAATATATATATAATAT
>DWQX01000123.1:0-59850 GCA_018245475.1 Pharmacophagus antenor
TGCCGTGTCATCCGCCGCACCGCACTGGTGACACCTCGTGGTCTCCTCCCTCCCGATTCGGCACAGATAATGACCGAGAGGGACTCCGATTCTACACTAACTATTCTACAATCTATTTATCTTATGTCTAGAGGACGACAGTTACTTATCATTTACTACTAACTTATTTTTACTCTCCAATTAACTATGTATGTTTATTACTGTTTTATTTACTTTCTCTTCTCTGTGTTTACTACTAATTATATTTATTTTACAAACTACTGTCTTTACTACTCTATTTTGTTTATCTACTTTGTTTCAAACTTAACTCATATTAATCATATATTATGTATGCATAATTAACTACTTATTTCTTTTTATTACTACTTTTGCTATTTTAATACAGTAATCTATAAATCTATCCCTATTTTCATTACTCATTGTTTCACACATGCTGTCAGTTTTTATTTTCATCGCTAGTAATGTTTCCAAATCATATCTATCGCTGTCGAATCTCGGGCAATGGAACAATATGTGAAGCACGATTTCATCTGCGTTATCAAGTTGTTAAATGCCAACTTTTTGCTCACTTTGTACGCCATCCATGTATCCGGTAAGAATATCTTTGTTATCGCGGCCATATCTCCAGACGAGTACCTCTCATTCCAGATTTTTAGAATGTCCAAGCGAAGGTTCCGGCTTACATTTGGAGTTTACGGCGGCCTCCTTTGCCAACACATTAGCCCTTCTCGTCATCCTAACATGCGCCTTAAACCAAAACAAAGAAACCACTTTGTTCAAAAGTTGGACAAGTTCTTTAGATTCTCTCTGGTTTCTACTGCCAGGGGATGAAGGCAACTCGGGTTCTTGATGATCAGCTGAGCCGCCATCGAGTCGCTAAAGATACCAAAGATGCTCGCCTGATGCTTCGCGATCTCCGTGGTCGCCCCGCAGATCCCCAAGACCTCCGCCTAGTAAATCGAGCTGTAATCGGCTAATTTGAGTTTAAGAGACTAGGCTCTTTATCGCTAGCCCAAATGGAGATTGCGACGCCGACTTGGCCTTCAACCCTACTGTTGTCAGTGAACATACGAACTTAAAGCTCTTTGTTGATGTCGATCTGCTCCTGGTTTACCAGGCTTTCGAGCACGATGTCTATCCGTTCAGCAGGGTGTGGAATTTCCACCTGCTTAACTTACCGCCCCCTAGCCGAATCACAGCGGTCAGAGGTCATTGTTGACCTGCGGCCGCCGGCTGGTTCGTCCACGCCGGTAGAGAAGCGAGGAGGTAAGCACCTTCTCCCGTTCCGGCGCCTCCTTAGTAGCAATGACCTGCTCACAGAATGAGGCGACTGCAGATTACTTGGCCTCACTCCGGACTATCCTGGTAACGACGGTCGGGAGCGAGGTTCGCTCCGACTGCAGCGACGAGGTCACCTCAAAGCTCGGCGAACGCTACGGCTTCCAAATGCCAGCGCACAAAGCCCGCAAGTACGCACGCCGTCTCCCGCGAGACGGTGGGATACCTTCTGATTACCCTCACGGTGATTACGCGCTGCTGCACAGCGTGATATTCTTCGACGTCAGGGACAGAGCCCAGACTGGGGCCCCGTACAGGGCCATCGCCCGCACCACCATCTCAAAGAGGCGGCGTACACCGGCTTGAGGGCCCTCGACATTTAGCAGTAAACGGCCCAAAGCGGCCGCTCTCCTAATGAGTCGGGAAGCTAGGCGGCGTAAGTGCTCGCAGAAACTCCAGCGACTGTCGAGGTAGAGTCCAGGATACTTTATCGCGGGCTCCACCCCGATGCGTATTCCTCCAATTACCAAGTGGGTCTCTATAAGTGGTCCTTTCGAGGGCCGTGAAAACACGGCCTCGGACTTTTCAAAGGCCACCCGGAGACCCAGTTGGCGGATTCGACCTACGAGTAGTGCCACACTTGCAGTGGCAAGACAGGTAGACTCATGTGTGGACTTCCCCCGGGCGACGACCAGCATGTCGTCAGCGTAGCAGACTACGCTCACGCCCGGAAAGAACGAGGCTCAGGGAGAAGGAGAACGTCGTGCTGGTATCATTGACATAGAGGGAGCCTTCGATAATGCCTGGTGGCCTGCGATACGGTGCAGACTGGCCGAGACTCGCTGCCCCGTGAAACTGCGACGTTTTGTCGATAGCTATTTTAGCGAACGCAAGGTGTTCGTTAGGTACGCGGGGGCTGAGTGGGCCAGAGAGACCACCAAGGGATGCGTGCAGGGATCCATCAGTGGCCCAACCTTCTGGACCCTGCTCCTGAATCCGATTCTTGAGGAACTGAAGAAGCGCGGGACACACTGCCAGGCGTTCGCAGACGACGTCGTGCTGATCTTCTCCGGGCAAAGGACCGAGGAAATCCAGAGAGAGGCAAACGAGGCTCTCGCCGACGTTCATGATTGGGGGGTCAGAAACAAGCTTAGGTTTGCACCACACAAAACAAAAGTGATGGTGCTAACTAATAAGCTGAAGTATGACAACCCAATACTGAGCAAGGGAGGTGAACCCTTGGTCTTAACTCGGGGAATCCGGATACTAGGCCTGACAGTTTACGATAGGCTCACGTTCAACACTCATGTGAAGAACGTGTACCGTAAAGTCCAAGGGCTTTATCGCCAACTATCAAGAGCCGCGAAAGTATCTCGGGGCCTAAACCCGGAGGTGATCAGAACGATGTACCTAGCGGTGTTGGAGCCCGTCATTATGTATGTAGCGAGTGTATGGGCGCCAGCGACTAAAAAGCTGCTGGTACGAAGGCAGTTAGACGCGGTCCAGAGAGGTTTCGCGCAAAAGATTGCGCGAACCCACAGGACCGCGTCGCTGAACTCGGCCCAAGTACTTGCCGGGCCGCTTCCTCTGGATCTACGGATCCAAGAAGCGGCCTCTTTATTTGAGATAAAGAGTGGCCGCTCCCGGCACGTACTGGGAGACCGAGAACTGAAACTGCCAGTTAGCTTTAAGAGATTTCCACACCCGTCTGAACAAATTGGTGTGGAGTTCTCCTGCCTGGACGGAGAGGTGGGAGTGAACCAGCTTCCCACTACGGCTGCCCAAATTTATACAGATGACAGCAATTCGGGACGCCGCAGAGACTTACAGCGAAAAGCTCTAGCTGGGAAACTTCTGCACCCGTCTACCAGGCAGAGCTGCTGGTATTAGTGGGAGCGACGAGATACGAGGCCAGCGGATCAGCGCAGACGTACGCCATTCTTAGCGACTCGAGATCCGTTCTCGAGACTGTCGCAAGATCGGACACCCTCCATCACCTAGCGAAAGAGAAAGGAATGAAATTGAGACTATATTGGATGAAAGCGCACGCGGGGGTAGAGGCAAATCCGAGAGGGGATCAGCTGGCCAAGGAAGCGGCCCTAAAGGATAAAAGGAGACCATTATACGAAGAGTGTCCTGTCTCGTTCGTCCAGCGACAACTTAGGCTAAAAACGCTTAAGGAATGGAACAGGCGCTACATGGAAGGAATGACGGCTTCAACAACGCGGATATTTTTCCCGAACGTCGTATCAGCCTTCCGCACCTATCTGGTCCAGATGCTCACGGGGCACGGGGGATTCTCCTCATACTTATAAATTTAAGTGTAAGGAGAGTCCCACGTGCACATGTGACCCCGAAGTGGACCAGACCGTGTCCCAGTAGATCACTCGCTGTCCTGTGTATGGGAACGGTATGAATGCGAAACTCGATTGGGCGACAAAATAACCGCCGAAAGCATTGCTTTCTTAGTTAAGTAGAAAGAAAACGAGAAAAAATCGAAGTAGTAAGAAAACGAGATAAAAAAAAACAGTGCCTCGGAATTGTTGAGCGCCACGTCCAGCCCCAAACGGCGGCTGCGCGCAACTATTTGGGCATCGCCTGCAGTGGTCAAGATGGAGGCCTCCCGATGGGTTTTGCCGCGGGAGGTGACGAGGGTATCGTCGGCGTAGCAAATTACATAAACCCTACTCAAGTTTACGCCCCGCAGCACCCAATTGTAGCCCGTGTTCCACAGAAGCGGCCTGAGGACCGACACCTATAGAACGTCACCGTCACCAGTCTTTCACTTCAACCATCTATGGTCGGAAACTGCACCGCTCTATTCGACAGATAGGCGTCGATTATACGACACAAGTAGTCGGATGCGCCATGGTACTTTAAGGCCTTCTTGAAAGAATCCCAAAGGATGGAGTTGAAAGCGTTGGCGATTTCCAAAGACACCACCAAGAGGACCTCACCCCGGGACGTGGCCTCCTCCGAAAGGGCCCTCACTCGCGAGATCGCGTCTAATTTGGATCTGCCCCTCCGGAAACCAAACTGACAATCGGCCAGATCAGGCCCTACCGTCTCCAGATGCTTGACGAGGCGAGGTGAAATGATACGCTCAAACAGCTTATTCACCTAGCAAAGCAAAACTATGGGCCGATACACCGACGACGAATCAGCTAGACAACCTTCCTTTTTCAGCAGCACCAGCTCCCCCACTTTCCAAGAACGGGGGAAAACACCCTGCTCGAGGCAGGCGGTAAAGAGCCGCCTTAACCTGTTGTCCAGGGCCTTGAGAGCGATCACTCAGGCGCGACCAGAGATTCCGTCAAGGCCTGGGACGGTGTTCTTGGCTTGCAGCCTAAGCCCCGCAACCCCCAGCTCTCCAACAAACAACAGTAACAAAAAACAGAAAAGATTTTGCAAGATTGAATAACAAAGGGATCAACGATATAGCCCGCAGTTGGAGAAAAGGGGTAATGTGATAAACGTACAACCTTTTATATTATATTAGGATTTAAATTAATAAAATTGAGTCCGTAAATATATTTATTTTATATTACACATTGCTTAATAAATATGTTTTGTGTAATTGTCCAAGGCCTATTTTACAACTTAATCTCCTTAAGGTATTTTATTTAGTATGATGAGTAATAAAAAAAGAATACTACTAAGAAGTTTTAAGTTACGATTCATTCTAAAGTTAAAGAAGGAAATTACATAATTATTATGTAATTAAGTAACATTTTAGTCCATTTTTTATAATGAATTATAAAATATCAAAAACAAATACTTTCTTATTTGCCAACTGTTGTATTTTTTTCGCGTGGCAATTTGTTACAAAGTGACAAAGCTGTCCTTGCTATCCCGCTTGGCTCGTTTTGACTTTATTAAGTTTGATAGCTTGAATTTAGTTTTACTGCAGAGGGATAGAGATTTTTAAAAAACACGTTGGATTTTATTTTTGGTAGTAGCCCTGTTTTTATACTACGTCCATGTCTGGATTAAACGAAGTCAATCATCTATACGTCCTTATCTAAGCATGTCATACTATAGCTAAATCGGTATAAGCACAATAAAAACCGTAAAATTTATAGTTGTCTAAAGAAAAGTAATGAATCCTTTTTTTTTAAATGTTTGTTATTATTACCCTATTTTTTTATTTACTTTACAGAAAAGGTATAAACGTGTACATATAACTTTGAAAACCGTTGCATTTCCTCTGATTACATAGAAAAATAATATATAAGGTATCGGTTGTGTGACCACACACAAGTTAAATATCGATTTTTTCCTACTTAAACATCGATGTTTCGAATTTCCGATATAGACATCCCTTAATTTGATGCTAACGCCATGTTTGTTTTGAAATGTCAAGCTTAAAAAACCGCCGGCTTGCATTTTGTCATTTTTTTTCCAGTTCGTGACGTTTTATATTTATCTCAATTTAGTGTAATAATCAAGATCCCAAAATGGCAAGTATTGTCATATTTTTCTGTTTTTGGTTTTTGTGTAAATAAAAATTACCTTATTTTTAATATTGAACAGTTATTTACGTTTTCCACATATTTTGACTTACTTTTTTAATGACTGGTTATAATTTTATTTTCAGACGATCGGAAAGAATAATAAGATGCAACAGCATATTAACTATAGAGTAAGAGTTATTTTACAAGATTCCAGAACCTTTATAGGAACTTTCAAAGCATTTGATAAACATATGAATTTGATATTAGGAGACTGTGAAGAATTTAGAAAAATTAAATCTAAAAACAATAAAACAGCTGACAGAGAGGAAAAGAGAACCTTGGGTTTCGTTCTATTGCGAGGAGAAAATATAGTATCTCTTACTATTGAAGGCCCCCCACCACCAGAAGAAGGGTTACCTCGTGTCCCTCTACCAGGTGCAATAGGCGGTCCAGGTGCAGGACGTGCAGCAGGTCGAGGTGCTGGTCCAGGAGGTCCTCCACCCGGATTACAAGGTCCAGCGAGAGGGGTAGGAGGTCCGTCTCAACAACATATGGCTCCAGGAGCTCGGGGACAACTTTCAGCACCACCCCAAATGCGTGGTGGTCCTATGATGGGTGGCCCACCACCTGGTATGATGGGAGCTCCACCAGGAATGGGTCGTGGTGGACCAGGCAATCGTGGGCCGCCAGGCATGCGTCGTTACTAAATTTAAGTTGAGTAATGTTTAGTGTCAAGATGAAAGTGTGCATTTTGTGAATACATCATAACTATTAGTAAAATGGAGTCATTATTCTTCATTTATGAGTGCTGAACCTAGGAAAATAATTGATATCAAAATAAGATATGTGGGTCATTGATCATAAGGTGTAAATTTATTACATAAGACATTAAATAAGTTTACTTAATATTATTATTGACCGCCTTTGCCTTGTTAGTTGCTTATATTTCCACCTATAATAATGTCATAATCAGGGTGTTATAACATTGTTAACAACAGCAATACATGATTATAAGAAAAATATTTCTAACTGAAACTAAAATAAATTTGGTAATCATCAAATGGATAGAATGATTCTTTTAATTATTACTATGAACACAATCTTGTCTCCTATCATACAAAACTAAATTAGAATTGGTTCAGCAGATGTAAGAACTATATTACCAGTACTAATATTTAACACTAAATATTTAATTTACCATATAAAATCTGTTACTATAGTATGGAAGTTAAAAAATATCAAATTATATCTTTTTAATCAATATTCAGAATGATATTAAGTTGTTATAGAACACTCCTAGTGAGTCATGATTTCTAAGGTGTTAGTTTAATAAAATAATAGTTTTAGGTACTAGAAAATTGGTATTCAGTTAGTTTAAATAATAATTAAGACATAGTTTTTTTATTTGTTACTTTGAGAAATATACACCTTTTTTGAGACCTATTTTAAATAACTTGAAGAAGTATTACAAAACTTGAATGTTTTTGTGTAAGATATCCAATTATAAACTGGTAATTTTAATAAGCATACAACCTTTTGGTACTCAAAAAACAATTTGAATTTTTGCAACCATAAATCTCTTGGCATTAAGCATGCACATTAAAAAAAGAGTAAGGGATGAATTATTTATACATTATGTATGAATGCAAGTTTTTATAAAAATATGGAATGGTTTTTAATATTAAACTTGCTGTTCATTTGTTTCGAAAATATGGTATATTACAAATTAATTACTTATAAAAGTTATTTACTGTAGAAATATTATTTGTAATAATAAAGTAAAATTTAATTATCTGCTAAAATAAAATTTCATGATAAATGAAATGTTTGAAAAGCATATATAATTTTCTTTAAAATTACTGCAATGTTTTATAAAATATTATGCAATTTTCTGTGGATTAAACGAGAAGTCTAAAATTTTAACTTGCGCCAAATTTTGTTTAACACGTTAAGTGCCGTACGCACGCGCCAGTATCGTGGTAGAGCAAAGCAAACTGCACCACTACCTTTAATAAAATCCATTAAAATTAATCATAAAATAATATTTTACATGAATAATGTAATACCATGTTATATGAAAATTAAGTCGACAAAATAAATTTTAGATGAAAACTTAAACTTCATTGTCGAGGCGGAACGAAAAGTTGTGTCTGTCACCGGTTACCGAGGCGGCCTAAACGGAAAGTACAGTGTTAATTACCGATGACTTACGCGGCACTCAACGTGTTAAATAAATTGTTTCAACATTTATACAAAAACTTGCTAACAAACTATGAAAAAAAATGGTAATTAAAAAAAATTATGCGTTCTCTATTAAAGGTGTAATGGGACTCCTTCAAGTATACAACGATATCACTCGTTCCAATATTTATATTCTAATTTCTTTTGTTAATAAGCTAAGCTCTGGGGATTGAAATATTTAAAGAATGGTTGTAGTCCGAATGAATTAATGTTAACAGGGTAGTTGCCTAGGCGCGTGTTTACATTAATAATCTATGCAATCATGTCATACTAAGTGTCTCAAAATGATAGGCTTTAAAGTGTTGGGCTATCTTAAAGTTTTTGAAAAATACTAACTCCTTGGTATTCAATATCTCCTTTATATTATATAGTGAAGTATAAAATATTCGTTATTAGAAATTTCCAAATGTATCAGCTATAAAATTAAGAGCTGCATGCAGTATCTTTGGCTATCAAATGTATAAATATTCCGTTTTGTACATGTTTTTTGTCTTAATATAGTAAATGTGAAATAGATTTTTGACGGAAAATAATCATAATGTTACAATTTTTACTTATTGCCAAATGCAACATTTTATGTATAAATATGTAAAATTGTGGCCTCTTTAAAGATACTGGTTTTTGATCTATATTCTAGTAGTATTACCGATTTGAAATTGAAAATCGCCAGTGTATTCAACGTAATATGGATGTTACCAAAATGTGCATTTAATCATTAAATTTATTTTTATTAACTATGTCGGGTATAAAAATTGTTTAAAATTTAAATGAACTGTAACAATTAAAAAGAAAACATTTCGAAGAAAAAAAATTCTAAGGACTTTGAAAACATCTTTATTTATTTATTACGTTCTGATCTGTAGCAAACCGTAAAAACACGACATAAATTGATTGAATTAGCAAAATATGCATTTGAACACAATGCAACTTAATGGGTCTTTACTTACAGATAAATTACAATTGAAATTTTATATATTTATTGGTAATAAACGTTATATTTTGGAACAGAAGACATTATCTTTAAAAAATCGTAAAAGCATTAATAAGTTAATGGCAATAACCACAAGAAGGATGACATCGTTTCCCATCTACACCACATTTGCAGCCTGCCGAAGTGTCGCCTCGCCCACCTGGCCCCCACCGGCGACCTCTAGTAACCCAGCAAATCTCAGTTTTACATGCAGAACATTTTACCCAGTCACATCCCCACTTCTTTGTAATAATAGCGAGACACTCTGGGCACGTCAATGCTTCTCCACGGCGTATAAGAGAATTAAGTAACGCCTGTGTACTTTCTTCTGTTTCGTTTGCCTGAGCTGCTGTAACAGCCGTACGAAGTTCCAATTGATATTGTTCACAAGTTTTGTCCTCATGTATAGCCTGTAAAAGAACATATAATAGATGTATACTATTTTCAAAATAAAATGTAGATAATTCAAGTAATCTGATTTGGGCACAATCAAAATTAACGCTAGTGCAAAACTGTTAGCCTACTCCCTTCTTATAAGTCAATAACGTAGCTGAGTATTGCGGCTGTCTCTATAGCCGACGATGATCACTCTCCATTCCGTAAACCGCACGCTCGGGAGTGTGAAAATATATTAGGAAGTGAAATAAGTGAAAGGAACATCGCGTCTTTTATGGGTGAAAATAGCCGAAATACATTTTTAAAGTACTGCAAGAAAATAGTACATAGAACAATTAAGAAGAATAAAAGTAGGGATAGGAAAAGTATTATAGGAAGCTGAATATAAATTTGTATTAAGAAATTAGATTAAAACAAAAATAAAGGAATAAAATTGTAAATCAATACTATAAGAAAATTGCAAATAAACAAACGGCTGTCTTCTACCCTATTTAAGCTCGATGTATGAAAGAAGGAAATGGGATGAGTATGAAAAAAGGAAGATATAAAAGCGAGAAAATAAGTATGAGAATGCAAGAAGAATAGAGTAAATGCGTGATTAATACATAAGAAATAAATAAATTATATGGAAAGCCTAGACCCTGTATAATAAATGTCGGGAGAACGAGAGTAAAAAAAACCGCTCACTCATTGGTTTACTTGTCAATGATATCTCGATGACGTCAGTAGAGCGCTTACGAGAATAATAGGAAATGGTACGAAAAGTACTCTCAAATAAGAAGCGCAATGTAATGGAGATGGCATTTTATTTATTTCATTAAAATATTACATGTAAAGGCTTTTAATTGCCAGTCGAAGTAGTCCCATTACATCTTTATTTTTTCTTTGAAAAGAATTGAAAATTATAACAGCCACAAATATATTTATTTAGTTTAAATAGTAATGAACCTGAACTGATAAGTAAAATAATGTTACATTTGTAATAGCATTGATGGTACGACAAACTACTATTTTTTATATTTCAATAATTCGAATTAAGTATAAAATAATAATGAAAATGTAATAATTTTTTTTGTTTACTTTTACAAAAAATATTGTCGCCCACCTTTTAACAAAACCTTGAACTGTTAACAAATTATTTCTGAGTACTGAAAAACATATATTTAGTTATTTTTATGTTATCGGTAAGAACAAAAAAACAAAGATTTCCTTCGCCTTCCAAACGATTTTGCATACCTCGCGACACAAGAATGCTTTTTTGTTTAACAGAGAGTAAAGTTTCCATAAGTAAGAATACTGGTAAGATGCGCCGTTAACTACAGTTATTTTTTCTGTGCAGTCTCGAGATGTAAAATACTTAAAAGTTATGAATATTTTTTTTATTTCTAAGTAAATAAATTGATCATAAATAAACTTTATCAATAAATAAAGAAAAGAACTTGAGCAACTCCTAGTCATATTGCTTTAATTATGCGATTCAGTTTGAGTTATCGCTGATTATTAATTACTACTTACTTTTTATTGCATAGGTAATATTATTATTTCACATCATATAAGCCAAGAATGAAGTTCTTGGGTGTGATGTACAGACTAGTGTCCCTTTCAAGTTATACATATTAACCAAAATTTAATCAGGGTACAAAAAGTAGGTGTATAAAAATTACCTGGCAAGGAACGCAGTTATTGCATTTGCATACGGGACATGGGAATTTTCTTACTCCCGGTTCACAAAATGCCCAGCCCGTACAATCTCGAGTACGACAATGAAATGCGTTTCGAATTCCACATTCAGCGGTAGCTAGACCACGAGCCAACCAACGATCGTAGTCATCTGCAGACAACAATGCTCGTATTTCACGATCTTGCAGTACTCCAGGGCATCCCATTGTAGGACAGGATACAATAGGTCCTTCACAATGCCGAACAACATCTGAGAGACAATCCCGACAAAACGAATGCAGGCATTCACGGAGGATAGCGCCTTTTCCAGTTTCACAATCATCCGTACAGACCTCACATATAAAAGCATCTCTGTTAGAAACAATCGCTAGTTGTTCTAGCTTTATCAGTTCTGTATAAACATCTCCAGTTTCATGTTTTTCTATAATCAATGTGTTATCTTGAACTTGTACTTGAACTTGCTGCTCTTTTTTAGTTTCTGTAAAGTGAATTTTACAAATAAGGTAAAATATATAGTCACCATACGCCCTTTGTAATAAGTCATTTTGGTAGGCATTAGAGGTAGTTTTAAGATATTTCTGGTAACGTATTTTTGGATTTTTAAAAAACATGTAGTTAAAACTAAAAATTTTGTCCCCGTGTTCATTGCGATTCATGCCATTGCCAGTAAAAAAACTTGCACAAAAAATTATGTAATTCAACGATAATGATTTTGAGGAAGAAAAGGCATACACGTTAAGCCTTTTTGTGGACTTTACCATCGTAGATCAACATCACCACTTGACATTAGAAGCGATTGTGATCAAGCACTATATAATTTAAAAAATGTCAGGAATAACAGAATGCATATAAATACTTGTAGATTATTGTTTGAACTATACAAAAATTTAAATTACTTTAGATAATACGGTAGTGAAACCAAATAACATCTAAAAGTTCTAAGAAAACCTCCGGATTTTTAATTCCTAATATTCTATAACGTATTATAATTACCGGATTCTACTACACAAAGGTAAAATGGTGCACTTAAATCTGGTCCAGCTAGAGTGTCCAAAGGAGTTGTATCGTCCAAACATAGTAATCGTCCGATTATCCAACGTTGTAAATGACAATCCAATCCTAGTGACGTTTTTGCTTGCTGACGTAGCTCACCTATTGTTGCTTTTCGTTTTATAGATATAGATATAGGTCCATGCGTTGCTTCCTTATCTTCCACCCATATCTGGACACTGAAATATAACCATAAATAACAATTTGTTTTTTCATTTTGAATATAAGCGTGAATTAATAATTTATACTTTTTCTCAAACAATAAAAAGTGTCCTCCAATAAAACATGCATACTTTTGACAATAATAAATTCAAATCAATAACATCCAGCGATGTTTAATAACATATTTTTGGAAGATAAATAAAGGGAAACAATGTAACAATATAAAAACTGTGAATTTGATTCACATTCACATGTTACTAGGTTCCTCTTACCGGAACCCGTGTATTTACATATACTGAGGCAGTACCTACATCTAATGTGTATTTAGTTTTTGACCTAATGCGACGAATGATATAGTACAAACGCATTAAGCAGTACTTCTCACGACCAAGACAACATTAATGACGTCATTTTGTTAAATACCAAAACCAACGGCCTATGTCAATATCTAGAAAAATATAATACTCACGACATTATCTTATTTTCTTCGAGACTATCTTTTAATTTGCATGGCTCGTTTTTATTTGTAGAATCTTTTTTTTTATTTTTTATGTTATCGAATTCAATTGTTTTGTCATATGAAGATAAAGATTGGCTTGTATTTTCTTCTTCGATATTTTTAACCAAACTTTGGTCTTGCGATATCGTTCTATTATCAATTTGTGTTTGAATTGGTGTTTTATCAAAGCATGGTTGCGATATATTATTTACCTCGTTTTCTTTAGTCTCCACAGAAAAATCTTTAACATTGGATGTTTTAATTAAGTTTCCGATTATTTGTGAAGAAAATGACAATACTGAACATGACAAACGTAATTTTGCTAATTTAACAGCAGCATCAGCTGCAGCTTGTTCATCACCTTTGGCTATGGACTTTTCTAACTGATTCACTAACTCTCTTCGTCTGGAATGATGATCTATTTTATCTAGAACATTGTTTTGCTGGTGTTTAGACGATGACGGTTTTACACCTAAAACTTTACATACTGACGTATTGGTACTATACTGTATATTTAAATCAGATTTGGCAAGTGATGACAGGTATTTTTTTTCTTCTTTTGTCTCTTCATTTACAGATGTTTCCTTGATACACTTAAGAGGTTTTCGATTTGACGTGGATAACGGGGGCGATTTTGATATTACAGTAGACGTTGAGGGTTCATCAATTTTATGTGAATTGATTCTTGTGCTTTCATTACCTTTTTCTAATATATCTTTTGTTAGGTAGTTGCTATGAATAGGACGATACACGGGGTTTAGTAAAGATGATATTCTTAAGGGTTCATGAAGCTTTGATTCGGCATTTGAAGATTTATTTTTAGAATTATCTAGCTGTTTTCCAATTTCGGTATCTTCGGTTTTATAACTAAGTAAATTTTTATCTTTTAAATTCGAAACAACACTGTTAGGTGGAGATAATTTACAAACATTATTCATGGGTTTTTTTGTGTGTGCGTTCGCTACTGGCTTGTCGTTCAAGATATTTTCTGATTCTATTAATACTTCCGAATTAGAAAAATTCAAATCTTTAGTTGAAAATTGGGGAGGTTGAATAACTTTATTTAGCATCTCTTTATTGTTATCACTCTCTTCGCCTTTTAGAACATTTGGCATATCTTTAGTCAAACAATTACTGAGTAATTTCTGTCCTTGTGCTGTTTTCACCGCGTTATTCTTTTCGTCACTAAAATTTTTTAACTGCGTTTCTATTAAATGTTTTGACTGTGATGGTATTAAATATTCTTTGCTGGTACTTGGACCTGTTGTCTTTTGGAAGTGATTAGGTACTGTATTTTGAACGTTAATAAGCTCTTTATTTTTATAATCCTTATCTAAACTGTTTTTAAACTCTGTAGTCTTAGTTATGCTTTTTAGCGGAAAATTAGTACTTGAACCATTGGACGATGTTCGGAAAACATCATTTGTTTTTACTGAAATATCTAATGTTCGGTTCGTTTTCATCACGTCAACACTTTTGTCAGGACTCAACTGTATTTTTACTTGATCTAAAGTTTTATCAAAGTTATTAGGTTTGCGTTCAAAGTCTTGTCTAGTGCCTTTAGACGTTCCTATGCGAAGAGTTGGTGTTTCAGTAACACATTGCCTAGATTTCTTTGGTAAAGAATCCTTCATTTCCTTTAACATAACTTTCAGTTTCATCTTTTCATCGTATTCGCTCTGTTTACTTGTCGATGCTACATTAGCTAAGTCTATATTGTCTGTTTGTGTGTAGATATTTGTAGCTATACTTTCATTATTTAATTTAGCAGAATCATCAAATTGCTTTCGCGTTGAGACACATTGTAAACAAGATAATATTGAAGTGTTATGTTTTCTAAAACATGTTGGACAAATCCATTTTTCAGCAGATGTAATAGAATTTATATCACTATTAGACGATGCATTACCTTTCAATAACTTTAGTTTTTTTCTCTCAATAATTTTTGCTGCTTGTTCATCTAATTCACTGATATTTGGTAATAATTTAACAAAGTTTGTTTCCACAATAGAATTTCTTTTTCTGTTCTCAAATATTTGTTTTAGGAAATTTTTTTCAGACTTATTTTTTTCCTGCTTAGCATTTTTTTCTATTTTCTTTTCGTTAAGGACATTCGTATCGGATGAAGAATGCTTACCATTGTCTATTTTTGAATTCATTGTTTCATTAGAAAATGACTTGATGTTATCTTTAGGTACCAAACGGTTTGGTGGTTTAGGAGCTGGTCTTTTTCTAGAAAAATTTGATGGAAAAGAATTTATTTGTGCCGGAGGTAAGGGCGCACGTCGTTTTCCGGGGACGTAAGGTGCACGTCTTTGAAAGACTTCGCTAGTCGCTCGCCGTCCACGTTCTGTGTTTTCAACGTTATTAGAAATATTTCTGCGAGCTGATGGTAGACTGGATGGGTCGTATCGATCGCTGCTGGTTTCACCTTTATATAATCCGTATTTTCGGTGAAGTGTTATATCACGTTCTTTTTGTCTTCGATAATTTCTGTCGCGCAATCTTTTTTTATAAGAATCTGTGGGCGGACTAAGAGGCGGGAGAAGTATTGGTTCTGTAGCAGCTTTGTACTTAAGTGGTTCCAGAAACGAGAAGCTAACAGCAGTACGATCGGATCCCACACTGGATAGACTTTCACTGGACAATGAGTAGTCGTCCCGGCGTAACCAAGAAAAAAATGTCCAAATACCACCGGATAGCGGGCGAGGACGAGCTGCCTCCGTGTTTATGTTCCCGTTCATCACCTTCTGTATAAAGAAATGTAAACATTAGTAGGACATTAGATAACATATTATAAACTATATTTTTTTATTCTACGATAAACAATATTTAGAAATGGCGTTATGAATACTCACAGACTGTGCAATGATGAGATGTTAGAAAAACCCAAACTGGAACATATTAACCTCGAATTCACACCAATGGTTATATATATTTATATATAAAATGAAGGTAACGCCCTTCGTTATAATAACATTATTCATAGTCTAAAACAAGTATAGGTCAATCACTGCAATAAATTATAATGAAGCAACTTGTAGTTTAAGGACCACGACTGTCAATAATAATCCCCGTCGCAAAAGAGAGCAGAATATTGAACAAGGCGAGGTCGCGCGGGCACTGAAACGAACTGCAGCGGTGCCTCACCGCCCATGCTTCTATATTTAGCGTATCCTCGCGATTCCGTTTTTGCTGTTTCTATTTCATTATTAACTGCCTGGCTCCATTTAAATTTGGAAACATCTCATATTTTACGCTTTACTTTCATTATTATAACAAAATCCAAAAATTTAAGTAAAAAGAACCTGTACATATTTCAGCAGGTTATGATAAAAAATACACCCTCATTGTTAATTTTCTTTTATGCAATTTTACTACTTAAAATCAGTGTTAATGATTTATTGAGACACGCTAATTTAATAAACAGGCATTACTTTTGAAGCACATATGAATTTTCCTTTCCTAACGTGACAATGAGATCATAGATGATAAACCATGCTTATCCAGAATACTCTGGCTCCCATATGTATGATTGATGGAACACAGCAATGCTAGTATGGCGGTAGGATGATATTAAGGTGTATCAAAATAACAGCATTTCTAATTCTAGCTTAATTCTAGATAGGCGGGATCGAAAAAACGGTATGGTAATCATGCAAACTCCATTACTCATATATCCCGGGATTTGAACCTAGGACTTGAGTATTTCAAGGCAAAGCAATAATCCACTGCGCCACGTAAGCAATTGAATCATTCAAGACAATTGTCGCCCACTCGACCCTTGTTAAGATGTATTATTGAAAGTGACTCATTTTGAGGAGCTACGAGCACCATTAAAAAAATTTACTTCAACAACTTACATCCTTTATAAACATTTACATAGTGCAGCCATAACTACTGTTTTGTAACAGAACTTAATTTGTATGAAAATGCATTTTTTTATGAAGTAATGTAATATTATTAAAATTTATACCTACATATTTATTAGTCTCAGCAAATAATAAAAAATATTCCATTAGTAATGGCCACCGTTGGCTTTTATGCAGGCCTGTACTCTGTCTGGTCACGAATCTAAAGATTTTCGCATTGTTTCCATAGGAAATATCGTCACTGCTTGCTCCAAAGGTTTTTTAAAGAGACAATGTCGCCGTGTCGTTTAGAGCAAGCCATGTCCTCTAAAACTGACCATAATTTCAAGTCTAAAAGGTTGAGTTCTAGACTGGATGAGGGCCAGTCTTCATCTCTAATAGTCCGGAACGTTGGTTCAAACCAAGCTTGGATAGTTCGTGGCTTGTGACCAGGTATACAGTCCTCTTGGAAAGTCCACATATATTTTTAAAAAGTGTATTGCTGAGAGGTTGCGCAACACGATTCTAGACTGTATCTTGATACACATTGGCATTTAATATTGGAAGTTTTCACTCTTTTTTCACAAAAATGTAGTTTTATGATAAGACACGCCCCACCAAACCATCACTGACGCAGAATAATGACAACATTGTACCTTTCCGAGCACTCGGAGCAGCTTCTTTAGAGCTAAGCGCGTACACTTTATCATTTTGCTTATTATAGTGTTCTTCAATAAAGAATTTTTTTTAATCGGTAAAGAGGATATTTCTGTGCCTTTCACTAGCATATCGCGCCAGAAGGCGTTTTGAATCCACACTTTAATTGTAAAGATTGATTTAGGGCATGTCCTGTATATCGACGACAGGAGCCGAGTTCTAGGTCTCGTTTTATAATACGCTACAAGTCCTGGCGGGAATCTTCATTTCTCGCGAATAGATATTTTACTGAATTAATGGGCTTTAACAGCATTAACAGCGTTTGTAGTTCTGACAACAAGCGTCCACCCCCGATCTTTTCTGGTCTTCGGCAGAGGATGTGTTGTTATATCTATTGATAGTTCGATATACGAACATGCGCTGATAACAAGTTTTAAAGTGTCTGGAATATGTCCGAAAGTTCCATACCCACTTCATGCAAGGCGATCACTGCAAACCTATTTTCTTTAACACCCCATTCCATATTTTAAATTGAAAATCAACACGAAAAAATATGTGAAATGTAGAAAATCTTAAATAATAGACCCTACAAATTCAAAATAATTTAAAAGTTGAAAAAAAAAAGTTTTTCTAGTAAAAATATTTATGACCAGACTAGTTATAAATAGATTTAAGTATATCAGCCATTACCCTAAAATTGTAATAACCATAAGCTGGTTGTTTAAAAATCTTTGTTTTTTTTTATATTGACTTCTTACTTAGCTATTATTTAGATAGAAGAAGGACAAGAATTCCAATTTATAAAACATTTATTGTAACTCTCATACATACAATTAGCTCGGTAAAATATAAAATACGAGTTTGAAATTATCAATACAGTTTTTATGAAAACATGTACATGAAACTAAACAGCAATCAATAATGTATATTGGTGATCATTCTCAAATTCTACATAAACATCATTTCTTAGTGTATATATTTAAACATCTTGTTTACTGGAATTTTTAATGGATTCTGTGTGTTTCTCTGTGGATGAATGTATAACAAGCAAGGAGGCAGCAACGCGCGATGTAAGCTCAGCTTGGTTCAACTCATGCGCCCACGTCACACGACCCCACCGCAATAACTGAAGTAGAAAATTTTGATACTATTATAACCCTCAATAGGCCTATGTTACTTTAATGTAACATTTCAATACATTACCTTTTTACACAAAAATCCAAACATTATAGGTTGTTTTTACCAAAAATCTCATAGTGTGTATATAACAATATTTTTTCCAAATGAAGCAAATAATTTCTATTTTGTATAAATAGATTTATAATTTTTTCCCCAAAAATTCGGCACATAGAGCACATAACATAAATTTGATATTTTAAGTATAAACAACCAATGACTTACTGTTTAATAATATATAACAAGTTTAAGAAATTTAGTAAATAAAATATTAGATAAAGTACAGTGAATACCAGAAGTATCAGTTGGCAATCCATAAACATACCAAGTCCATGTTTTGCTGTGTGGTACTTACAACAAATTCATAAACAATAAAATGTTCCTGACACAAACATGTGTACATATTGTTACATATTCTTTTTGATACCTCATAAATTCTATTAACAATTGCCAAGTTCAATTAAATAAAATATATACAAAATTTGCTTCAACTTTAATTAAACTAATTGCTTAAGAGAAAAACTATCCGTACATTCGTCCAATTGCTTTTGAAAAATTACACAGTGCATCAAAAATAAGCAATTTTATCAATATCTCAGAGTTTGATTAAGATACCATTACATATTTGAAAGAGGCTACTTAATATATAAAAGTAATACCTGGTACTCCTCTTCTAACCGTGCAAGCATGACTGCTTCTTTTGATTCTAGATGTCGATCAACACAGGCCAACATTAGTATGGGTGATTTAAGAGCTTCCACACCAAAGCATAACGCTGAAATAAATTTTATTATGTATACACATTTTCTTCTCGAAATAGTGTTAATACCAATAACATTAAACACTACCTACACATGAAATAGTGCAAAATATAATTTTTTTTATCTGTTATTGACTTACAGATAACCTTGATTTCACCTTGTGTTAAATGACACTGAAGACGTAGAACGTGAAGCGTGTTCGCCCAGAATACATTAGGCACACATTTTTGACTGCCAGAACACAGCAATGCTGTTATGGCGGCAGATTGAATTTGGGGGTGGCAGCAAGCCAGGCGAGTTTGTAACCCTACCACCATCCAAACTCCACTACATCTGAACTCCAGGAATTGAACCCAGGACCTCCGTGTTACGAGGAATGAGGGTAAACTAATGCACCACAGAGGTAGTCAATAATAAAAACATTTTACATATGTACATACAATATATGGTAGTTCATAATACCATTAAGTGTTGCAAAATCATATGACAGGAAATGACGAGCCAGTACTGCACGTGTGTTGTTACAGACTGGTGGAGGTTCCAAACCTCGGGATATCTTTTGAGTGATACCAAACTGTTTTTGAAACCAATCCAAAACAGGTCCCCATTGCTTTTCTTGCATCACTCTTAAATCTGCCTCTTCCTGAAACAATATTGAAATTTACACAAAACAAGGTCGAAAAGCCCAGCATTTTAGCAACAACATACTCTAAAATTAATAAGCCATAATAAATACAGTCATCATACAATAATAAAAAAGGGAAAAACTCAAGTCATGTATGAATGTTTTATAAAATATTAATGTATATGTATGCTTGGAAATGCTCTGTAGACATGCTACTGATGGGGCGATGCAGCAATTATTATAACCACAACCACTCATTTGAGAAAAAAGAAATAAAATGTCTACAATATAATATGTAATGATTCACACTATTTTGCCATGCATACTCTCACTTATCCTTTGTTAGTATGATAGTTATTTTATTATGAAATCATTTATCAATACAATATTTACCTTCCTAAATATTATAGGGTATTATTTTAAATATCTTTCTGTTGCTTTTCTCCTAAAAGCTGAGCTAATGTTAATTATAATGATTGACTAAATTACTTACTTCAGAATGAAAAAGAAGGGTGTCTGTGCTCAGGTATTCCATTAAATATATTGCAATATCGTGTGGTGTCAATTTTCCTGGGTTATCCAAAGCAGTATTGCATAGGGCTGTCTGTAATTGTTAAAATTTTTTTATTATAAGATAACAGGTATATTTGAACCTAAAGCTTTTATAGTACCTATTCACCAAGTGCATTGTAGGTTGTGCAATAATCTCATTTTGAGCATCCCATTCGGCTGCTATAGCTCGTGCTAATTGCTCACATCCAACCCGTAATACATATCCGTTTGGAGTTTTTAATCTCCTATGATCTAATGTAACTTCCCAGTTGTCTTCATTTTGAATAATATCGGTGCGGCGATAAAATCTCTTATGAGTTGCTTGAACAAGACAATACGTATAAATATTTTATTACATACCTGTAGAGATTACATTATGAAAGTTATATTAAATAAAATTACCATACGACTGGCTTCCAATTGTTTTAGGACTTTGTCGCGTTGCAAATTTATGAAATGAATGGCTCGTTTTAGAAAATGTTTTAAAAACCAAATATGCAAATGCATTAGAAACCATTTTTAAGTTTATAATATAAGAAATGCTGTAACTTTATTATCAATATCCTAATTTGACAATTAAAAATTACAAAACAGCAATGTATTGCCTATTATAATTTGTTTCAATGTAGACATAGATACCAGAAAGCTTCTAGATAACAATTATATATTATTAATAAGTTAAAAATTGAAATAAAACAAAAAATACAATTAACATAAACGTTGGTATAACATAAAGGTACTATACAACTAATAACTATAGTATTTTGCAACAATAATATTAAAAATATTTGTACATATATAAATTTCCGCTTTTAAAATGTCGTCAATAACGTTACGGGTTTTAGTTCCTATATTATCTTAAATGTATGAATTACATTTTTATACATATTTAAAATAAGTTATAAATGATAACCTTTGCACTATAGCTTTTTAGCAACAAAATTTATTTATTTAAGCAAAAATTAAACAAAAATTATTTATTTTTCATTAATGTTTATTTAAAACAAATGAACAGCTTATTCCTGAAAATAATTGACCAAAGGTTTTATCAATATTTAATCTTATTAGTACTAAGAATTTCACGTTACTACGTGAACTGTAACAAGTTTTCGCATAAAATGTCATAGTATATTATTTATATATATAGTTATATTTTTACTCTATGATTGTGTAATGAAACTAACGTTACTCTGAGTGTAATTGAGTATTTATTCTAGTAGTTGTCCACAAATTCTAAATATTGTATTTTCATATATTCAATTTTAATTTTTGTCACTGTTGTTAATTGTGTTCACTTTCACTAGTTAACGATGTCTTCTATGGATTTTAATCTTTAACATTAAGATTTGTGCTTGTGATCATTTGTAGGACAACAAGTGTGGTGACGCTCTCTTGTATACAGAGGCTGTAGCAAGCTAAAAACACTTTGTTTCGACTACGAAAATTAGTAACATTAAATTTTTCTTCTTATTTGTGATGTACCCGCATCCCACCAGCGCGGAAGAAGAACAGAAGTCGAATTTGATTCCGAGTGTGAACCTTTTGCATTCTAAAAGAAAAGGGATATTCATACATCCGTCTGCTATGTACAGAAGTAATGCACCGTGTTGCATAAATTTAAGCACAGCATTAATAACAAAAAGTTTTCGCAGGTAAAGAGTCTGAACTAAAAATAAAAAAGATGAAACTTTTGGAAAGTGGTCGCTTGGAAGCGCTTAGCCGTGCACTTTCGATTTTAAACGGCGATAGCGCCGTACAGGGTCGCGTTGAAAGCTACAGCTGTAAAATGGCTGGTAATGAAAAAGCCTTCTATAAGCGGTTCACTGCAGATGGAGAAACTACTCACAACCTTCAGGCACTGTCACCTCCAGAAGGTATCTCATACAGGTTAGGAAATTTCCGCATAAAAAAATTATTCCTAGATTATATTAAGTTATTCTCTTGCTAATAAGTACATATGGCACATTTTACACGAAGCAATGTTTAAATATCCTATTTTTGCTTTGAGAAGGCTGCAATAACATATTTACTCACTGACATGTCATCTGGTTTGACACCTCAGGGCAATAATTTCAGATGAAATTGGAAAACCATATTATTTGTTTTTAGTAGAATGCATGTTAGTGTTACTGAAATTATAACATACAACCTGTAAAAAAATATACATTTTATATTTAATTTAAATAGTAATTATAATAAAAATAATTTTGAACCAGTAATCTTATTCTTGTCTTATTGACTGACATCAATATCTTTTAGAATAGAATAGAATAGTCTTTATTGCATACCGAAAATAAATAAGACAAAAAAAAATACACATAAAACAAAATAAAAGAAAGCAAGTGTTACAAATTGAGCGAAGTAAAAGTATATAACAGTAGTGCAAAAGGTGGTCTTACTGCTGAAAGCAGTCTCATCCAGATAACCTTTAGGAAAAACTTTTAATACCTTCCTCACAAATACTAAAAAAAATAGATCTTCTATATTTGTTGTATGAAACAACAGCAACTATATTTTGAATGGATCACACAGACCTTTTTCTAATTGTAATGGTACCAAAATATTATTTTAATACTATACAATTTGACCTCAATTCACATATACTATAATTGCTCATTGTTTCACTAGAGTTTGAACAGAATATTTTACAAAAAGTTTTAAATAATAAATTAAAAATTAATTTTGTAGCCGTAGCTTGTCAGGGGATGAGGATGGTGTTCTCTGTGATACAATTTCTAGAAAGACATTGTTCTATCTGATTGCAACACTGAATGCTGCTTTTCCTGATTATGATTTTTCAATGTCGAAGGTAAACATTTTTATCCTAATAAAGTACTTATGTATTTTCATTTTATAATAATTAACAAATTTGTAAGTTTATTTATTTATGTGCAGCTTTCAATCTGTATTAAGGGCCAAAAAAAAATTATTTGTGTACAATTTATTAATTTATTGTTTATAACAATCTACTATTTAATACTTATTACATAACTTGATCTTGACATTTATATAAATTTTAACATCAAATATTATTAAAAGACCAAAGGATTAATTATACAAAACTGAATGTTAATGTAAACATGTCCAGAGCAACGAGTTCAGTGCAGAGCCATCAGTTACTTGGGCACAAAGCTCAGTAGATGCTGCACTATCTGCGGTGGGCGGCGCGCGCTGGCGACAGTTACGTCCTGCTTTATGGTCTGCTATTGATGACGAGGTTGCACTGAATGACTGTCGCATCTACAGCTACGGTCCTGACCTTGCAAGTGACCCTTTTGGCGAGCCAGGATGTTTATGGACTTTCAATTACTTCTTTTACAACAAGAAACTCAAGAGGATCGTATTCTTTACTTGCAGAGCTATGAGGTATAATAAGTAAAAAGTTTTGTTTCTAGCCTTTGTATAATATAAGTGCCATTTTAAGTAAATTTCGGGTATATAGTGTCGATTTTTATAAGGCCTAAAACCTTATATTTCTGGTCGTAAAATTTGTTGTGATTTAACAGAAGGTTAAAATCATTATGAACCATTGTAATTTTCACACCTACACTGCTAAATTAATTGCATTTCATGTAAAAATCTATAAATATTGTTTTATTTATGATATGTATCTTTTTCCTCAATTTGTATTTCAATGAGAAAAAATAAATAAGAAGAAATCAATGATACATAATCAAAAAAAATTAAAAATGTGCACAAATTCAATAAGTATGAAAACTTTTATTTATGATTTTTTATAAAACATACTTTTCTTTTGCAGCCCTGTATGTGCGGTGGATTCTGGTGTAGATTTCGCTATGGACGAAGACGAAGAATATAATTAAGTTTATTTTGTTCATTTTTCTAAGTTAAAGTTGTAATATATCCTTTTTTCTCTAAATCACGTTTATAGTATAATACTGCTGCTAAATACTTTCTATTTGTAAAGGGCAAGTAAATTATAGATAGTAATATAAAATGAGTTTACATTTACAGTTTACGATTATTAGCAATAGTTTTATATAAACTACTATTCAACATATTTTAATATATCTTCAATATTTTCAGTTGACTTGTGAAAACTATAAAAAATCTATTTAAAATCTTTATACCGTCTTCATTACTGTTTTACATCTGTAAACTATCTAGTTCATATGATCGAATTCAGAACGACAATGATGTCGCTTTTAACTTGTAACGAAAAATAGAATAGGTAATAATTTATTTGTATTTACGTAAAATTTGAAAGAAACTTCCTAGTTTGTACTACACTTCATTAGTTCAATATAATAACGTTTAGAAAAATGTATATGAATAGACTATTTTGCACAATTTCTGATTTACAATGTCTACGTAATTTTTTTTTATTAGTTGTTTTAATAATAACAATAATGAGTGTATCAATCACCTACAATAATTAATTTGTGATCTTTTCTGTAAATTAGTATTATATGACAATCGTAAAAAGGCAAGTATCGATAGCCATAAAATGTCACTAGGTATATTTGGGTCGTGTTTTGGAGTTTCCTAACAATTTATGTATGATCTTAAATATTTTGAATTTGTTTAAATTGAAATAAAAATCCTAATGTACTATAAATATGTTCCCAAGAAAATACTTTGACAAAATATTTTAGTTGGTGTAAAATAAGCCGTAAGTCCGCCTATAATTTGTTTAGGCATATAATAACATTAAATTAACACACTTTTCTTATTAAATAATGTTTTATTTCCCCCGATTTTTCGAAATCTAACAATTGTTTGATTAACATTTACATACCATCAAAGTGTTTTATTGTTTATGGATTTAGTACTGATTTGCTTAAGAGAATTATTCTGAAAATTAAAATCTTATCATCATTAGATAACAAAATGCTAAAATTATGTTGATTTTTATCGTTGGTGCTTAATAATATAGAACAAATTACACAAAACGTATTTGCTAATATTTATATTGCTTTAGAGTAAAGTAGTGAGATTTAGTTCCAGCAGTACAAAATGCACATTATAATTTTACATATCTCGTTTCTGCAAAATCACATACTTAAAACGATTTTGTGTACCAATAACGCATAAAAAGTACAAAACCTTATTGTGTTAATATAATTAACACATGACATAAAATCTAGTAAATTAGAAAACAAAAGATTAGGAAATATCTCGTACCATTAGAAATCGGTGAAAAATTTATTAATTTGGATAAAAGTTGCCTTTGTATATTTCTATCCGGATACATTTTTAAAAGTTCTTGCTTGTACGTTATAAAATTTCTAAAGTCTATCAAGAGGAAATTACAAAGATAATTTTGTACATGGAGGAATAAATATGCCGTTCCGACGTTAGAACGTAAAATGGTATAAACATCTATTATTTTTTCTATTTGATATGAAAAGTTTAACTTCGATAAATAGCCACGGTATATAAAACATAAAAATAAAACAATTAAGAATGTTTTTTTAAAAAAATATAATGATAAACAATCAAAATATAATATCTTTATTATACTATACAACAGTGAAAAAGGGACTCTTAAAGAACTTACATTAAGTAAATAAAGAAAATTATGTCAAAAATTATGTACATTTAGCGTTTGTATATATACAAATTCTCCATAATCTTAAATTCACACGTAGATTCTAACATGTCCCTAATTGATTTCTCTATGTAAAATATGCGGAACACATGGAATCTTTACATAACAATAATAGGTAAGCGTCCAGCGCTCGTCGGAAGACAACTATATTAATATAATTTTCGATATTCACGACATATATTAAGAAAGAAAGCACAACAAAATTCTGATATGCTCCAACACATTTTAATAATTACAACTCTTCATTGCATGTAACAAGGAATTGTATACCTTTATATCACCTTTGCTAATAATAAGCCAAATTTTAAGTAGTATGGACTATGTGTGAGTATGCTGCACTTTTAGAAAGAAATAAACAAATTTGAATTATGTAGTCTATGAAATATAGAGTTTTGTCTTAAGTATTTATAATTTACAAATTTCAGTAAGGCAAACAACTTTTAAGTGTAAATTCCATTTTTGTACATTTAAAATTAATGTGGGACATTTTTTTAAATTAGATTGTTTAAGAGTATGATTAAGCAAGTTCTGATTCCCATTTTAAAAAATAATTAAATATTAGCACAGCTGATGTAAGTTAAAAAATCAACTATTAACTCTGAAATAAATTTTCATTCTACACCCTTAGACTTATTATATATTATAGCTATCAGTAGTGCCGCCATTTGTAACATCTCATTAATTTAAGATAACATTTTGTAACTGATAGAATAAATGACAACATTCACTCACTTTTTATTCTACATATGTTTAATAACTTATTACTTAAATGTAAACACATAATATGTCTCTATGCTCTGAATGTAACTGGACATAGAATTTATTTTCCAACTATGTAAATAATCAATTGCCCTAAAACTCTTCTATCTATTCAGCCAATTACAACTATTCATAAGCCATAGATTTTGTCATTACATTCCTTATATATATATTATGCTAATCATGTCATGATGATAATTGTAGTATTCTTCAAGGAAAGAATAAAAAATAAATTAAATCAATGAGTTTAATTTTTTTAGTTAACTTTATTTTTTATTCGAAATTTGTATGGAAATGGGCGATTTCGATTCGTTTATATGCAATACTTTCTTTATTCGTATTTCCGACACTATGTGCGTTTCTAAGAGTAACTTTTAATTGTAGATGAAAGTAAATTACCGTATGTTTATGTAAGTTGTGTATATATACAGGTCTTCGACTTTTCCTAATATTGTAACTCTCATAGTTCATGACATATTTATTACTACATATACAACACTTACCAGTCTTTATGCCGCATATTTAACTAGATGCATTCTTATTACCAATCCTATCCACATCCATTGTTTTGCTGTACTAACATTTACACATCTATGAACACAAGTAGAATCTTACAAGTATTGATTTAATTCTTTGCAATTCAAAAATTCTAAATATATTCTTCAATAAGTAAATTATTTTATACTCGTCAAAAATGTATTCGTTTTTTTTTTCAATAATTCAAATTTAAATTAGACAAGAAACTACCAAAAACAACTTTATAAAAAATTATAAAATATTAACAATATTTTCATTACATTATTTTTTGCTTTCCAATTGACTAACAACAATTTTGCAACCGCATGTTATCTTATAAGCATTTGATATTCATATATTGGATAAGCGATAACAAAGAAATAAAATATAATGCGATTACCCATTGTGGGTGACGCAACTCCACTCGCAAGGCACCTAACATCTAGGTTCTCACTCTCAGAGCTTTTACCAAACGTTATAAATAATAAATTCTATTGTGTATTTCATTTTGTATTACAACTAGCAGGACATTTTTCAAGTAGTAATGCCTGCCTGTAAACGAACCATACATCAAAATTACTAGTAATATAATATTTGACCTTTTTACTACCCGTGTAGGGAACGTGTATTCTATACAAATAAACTTGTCTGACTTTCTAAATTAAACTAATTTTAACTATCAAGCGGTTAGGATAATCAGCTTAATTTAGTATTGTTTATCTCAATTTAATAAAGTCAAAGCAGAAAATGTAACAGCGAGCTATGTGCTGTTCCACTCGCAGCACTCGTAATGAACTGCTATACCGACTCTTGTATATATATCAATTGAAACAATGGGCGGCTTAACGATGGACAAAGTGAAGTGTTTCTTAACAAGCAAAATACGAACTTATACGGTATTAGGACTTCAATATTACACAGAAAAGTTACTTCTTCTATAATATGCAAAACATAATTAATGCTTTTTGATAGTGGCATTAATTATGTTAATAGGTATATAACAAATACTGCTTTGCAGGGGTAAAATGTCTAACATGGTGCTTTTTGCTTCGCGGTTGCGGCGCTCAACACGTACGCTAGCGTTTATCGGCGGGCGTGACGGGCGCGCTGATGAGGGGCGCCGCGGCGCCGGGCGGCGGCTCTGACTCGGATGTGCGCTGCGGGGAGCGCAATTTAGCGCGCGGCCGCCACGCATCCAGCAGCGCTTCCACGCGCTCTTCGGTGGGCCCCCAGCGTGCGAAGCCGGCCGCGTTCTGCAGCCACACTACCACCGTGCCACCACCCCAACGAAAGTATACTTCGTTCCTTTAACAAAGATGTTTTTATTTAATCAGCAATTATCTTCATTTCGACTGCATATTTTTTATACTAAGAAACAGGAGCAAGATGCACATCTTATAGTAAGTCATAGGCCCGCAGTGTCACATTGTCCTGTGAGCAGGTTTTTTTTTTTGGGAACTCGTTCACCCCTGTTACGATTTGACAAGGCCTATACATTACAGTTCTTTTAATTTCTTATTTATTGTTCACGCTTTCCTTCTTCTTCTTCCATACTCATACTAATTTTTCTCGCTTTCATTTAGTCTTTCTTTTCATAACTCATCCCGATTCCTTCTTTCATACATCGTGCTTAAATGAGGAGACAACTTATTTCTTTATTTATACTTTTCTTAATCTAGATATTTACATTTTTCTTATTTATCCTAATTAACATTTTATTATTTAATTTCATTTATTTCATTCTAACTTTTGATATTATACTTATTATTCCATTTTTCTCTGCTTTATATTTTATTATGTTTTATTACTTTTTATTGTATTTTGTACAGAACTTGAAAAGATATTTCTGCTGTCGTCTTCTTCCATAATTAGCGCCATGTTCTTTTCTTCTATCCTCTGTTCCATTCTTACTTCACTTTCCATTTTATCTTTTCCGTACACGGGACAGCAGGTGATCAGGTGAGTCACGGTCTGGTCCACTCTAGGGTCAAATGTGCACGAGGGACTCTCCCTCAACTTAAATTTATGTAAGTATGAAGAGAATCCCCTGTGCCCCGTGAGCATTTGGACCAGACACGTGTCCACCTACATCTTGTGGAGTGCGCGGTAGGCTGACGCGACGTCCGGGAAAAACATCCGCGTTGTCGAAGCCGTCCTCCCTTCCACATAGCGCCTGTTCCACTCATCAAGCGTGCTCAGCCTAAGCTGTCGCTTGACGAACCAGACAGGACACTCTTCATATACAAGTCGCCTTTTATCCTTTAGGGCCGCTTCCTTGGTCAGCTGATCCGCTCTCTCATTTCCCTCCAACCCCGCGTGCGCTTTCACCCAGAATAATTCCACTTTCATTCCTTTCTCTTTCGCTGCCTTAATCTTTTCTTTCATTCTTAACGCTAAGGGGTGGAGGGTGACAGGTCTTGCGACAGTTTCGAAAGCAGACCTCGAGTCGCTCAGGATAGCTACCGACTGAGCCGACCCACTGGCCGCGTGCCCTGCCGCTTCTGCTAATGCCAGCAGCTCTGCCTGGTAGATAATACAGAAGTTTCCCAGCTTGAGCGTCTTACTGAAAGTCTCTACGGCGTCCCGCATTACGCAGAACACCGCACCCACCTTACCTTCTATACGGCTGCCGTCGGTGTAAATTTGGGCAGCCGTGGTGGGAAGCTGGTCCACTCCCGCCCCTCCGTCCAGGCAGGAGAATTCCACACCAATTTGTTCAGACGGGTGTGGAAGTCTCTTAAAGCTAGCTGGCACTTCCAGTTCTCGGTCTCCTAGCACGTGCCGGAAGCGGCTACTCTTTATCTCAAATAAAGAGGCCGCTTCTTGGATCCGTAAATCCACCTGTGAGCAGGTTATACCGCACTTACACTGTCTGAACATGCACGTCTTTCTACTAGGCGTCTTATCCTAGGCAACAGATCCCCCTAATGCTTGCTTAGAGACTGTGAGCGCCGAAAGAGTAAACTATTCCTCACCTTCCGGCGGATCCGAAATTTACGCCGCCGGCCACCATTCGACCGCGGCGGATAATGAGATCAGCGCAACGTTTTTCTTCCCTAGCGGTTTCTCAATCCACTTAGTCGCAGATAAAAAAAAGAGAGCGGTAAATCTCTACACAAACACTACTCCCCGCGTTTGCATCACGGCTGCGGATGGAATGTGTAATTGCGCGTACAGAGCGTATCCTACCTTCGCATCTCCTATACAAAGTGGGCTACTCGGAGCTTCTATCATTGTCTTTACAGCCTGATTGTTTCTTTCGTTGCACCAATGCCCGGGCCACAACTATCGAACGACCGCCACGAGAAAGGAATAATTACGACGATAGTGGGCAAAAGAAACCTATCACAAATATCTTCTTAAATGATGTCTCAGTCTGATGTAAGTATAATTTTAAGGAAATTAATTATATTGTACTGAATATCTAAAAATTAATCCAGATTTTTTTTGAGATAAATCTAAAGAAAGAGTAATAAATGTTCTTTTACACTACACACGACGACACTGAAATTACATTTAAGGCAATAAAGCAATATGTTTACATAATTTGCTGTGTTACATATGAAAACAATTCAACTTTATAATACGTTAATCCATATAAAATTAAAACAATTTATTATTCAATTAAGTATGGGGGAGGCTATTTTATAATTAAACCACATTTTAGAACTTACTTTGGGAGGACATGTTGAAAACCATGTCGGTATTCATGTTCAAATGCTGGTATAACAACCTGGAATAAAAAAATTAACTGATTCGATGAACAAAATTCAAGTCTATAAAAGTAATGTTATACATTTTAATTTTAATTTATTACATTTTTACTGATTTTATATATTAACACAACACAAATTTTCATTAAGAAAATGACACTACAGTTGATTTCTGCTTATACGCAGAATTCGCTAAAAAGGGCTGATACAACGTAAATATGTTTATAAAAAATATTTACGGTAAGGAATAGGGAACCGCGATATTTATGATTTCAAAACTATCAGGTCAGTCCTCTTGGAGTCATACATTCGTTCCGCATAGCGCTTGAGCGGCAGCAATCGGTGTTTAAATTTGGTTAGCTTAGCTTCAAGAGATAAGTAAGCAGTATTGGTTCTTAAAAGTATCCAAGGATTCAACGAAAATAAGGTTAAATTAGTTGACCGCAAAAAGTTAAGTAATGTAATGTTTATTAACTTTTTGACAAGTAAATGGGGAATCATCTGAAATCTGGTTCTTTTTTTCCTACCCTAATCAAGTGAAATTTCTAATGAAGTGACAGATAGTTCTTAAATTCACCTTTAACACTCCTCTTGGATAATTTCATTCTTTATGATCGTATTATAGACAACATAATCAATCCAATCACTCTCTTTTCAATCTTTCTCTGCCTGTAAACCACTCACTTTCTTATGTAACCCTTAACAGCCGAAAGGCCTCGTTACGGGGATATAATACTTGTCATAGAAAACGAAAGGCCCCAATAACGGGGACATGAAAAGAATTCAGTTTTTATTTGATATATTTATCATCGCCGTTCTTTAACATTGCAACTTAGTACATCACTGGTTTATTGAGCATGTACTGACAAGAAATATTTACCGTAATGTAAAGTTTTAAGGCGTAAATATTGTGGAATTTTCACAACAGATGTCGCGCATTGATATTCAGTGTAGTTTGCAACTTAGAAGGTTACAACGTGTAAATATAATATAAAAATTAAATAAATCGCAGTGGAATTGTTCAGACTGTTCAAAAACCCACTATAGTTTTAGATTATATCAAATATATGGGTGGGTTCAATCGAGCATATCACTTATGCAGCTTCTTATCCGTTTATGAGGAAGTTTTAAATGGTGGCGTAAACTTTTCTTTTGGAGATTGGAAGTATCCGTAGGAAATGCATACATTATGAATAAAGGTACCAAAGAAAGAGAAATGGGAAGCCCATAATTCATAAAGAGTTTATTAAAAAGTTAATTCTTCAACTTACGAGGAGATTTTCGGAGAACAGTTTATCCCCAAGAGCAATGTAATACGTCCGAAACTGAAAATCTACTTGATGGGAATTTGCATATTCTTCGACGTTGGAAGTAACAAAGACTGTCGAGTACGTTCCAATAGAAAGATTAAAGGCGGCCGTAAACAAACAATCACATATTGTTCAACATGTCCCGAGAATCCATACCTACAAATTGTCAATTGCTTCGAAAGGTATCTTACTTTTAAAAATTAATATAATTTATAAAATTATAAATCAAATAAATATATTATATTCATATCTAAATAAATCAATTTAACACTAAATTTACCGCACCCTTCATTTTGACGGACCAACCCTAGATAAAAAGTTTCGTGCAGTAATATGCGTCTGACCTTTTTTACTGCTTCTGGCAACATTGTTCTATACATTTTATTACAAAACAGGAAAAATAAGAACACAATAATGTACAAAATTACTACAGACTGAAAAAGAAAACCATTAAAATGTGTCAGTAAATCTAGTATAAAACATTTAGTTTAACCCTTTTGATACGGACGCTCTGTCCGAGGTGCTGCGCCAAAAATGTGCCTTTAACAAACTGTCTTGATTTGGCCGAAATCGTGTAAAACACTGTCGTCAATCTACCTTTATATTAACATTTTCCTAAGCGTTAACATTGTTATTTAGCACAGTTCTTATTTTTCCAACAAGTGTTGGTTATTGCTTCGATATTAAAAATTATTACATAAAATTCTATTAATTTTAAGTAAAACCTATACAAAGCTAAATACAGAAGTATATTAAAAAATATATATAACAATTACTGTTTATATTTTTTTAATAAAAAAATTATCAGTTCAAGGTTTTAAGCGTGTGCGCGAATATATTTTGAATAAGATCGTAGCCGTGGGTAAAATAAAATATATTTGTATAAACTGGCATAGATGTCACTTGTTTGTTTTTTCACACGGATTGTCACAAAGCATAGATACCGGATATATCCGGCGCTCGTACTGAAAGGGTTTTCATCCTTATAAACGTTTCAGAATTTCACCCAATTTTTTGTCGTCTTATAGGCGAGTATTACAAAAAAGCTGTCGGCCGTTAAGGGTTAAAACTTATATCACATGGCCTTCATTCCTTCTACTGATGTGCTCATTTATCGTTTTCTCTCATTAGCGCCGCTTCCAAATATCCTCGTAAAATTACTTATTTCGAAAGTTATCTTTACTTGTTATGGCACACATCCATCCCACATTCATATTTCGGACATTCACTATTTCTTCCCTTACTCTTATGTTTCAAAATACTCAATTCACATTATTTACAGTCAGTATTAAATTATTTCATCAAGATCTCTATCATTTAAAAAAAAACTTGACGTAATATCAAAGAGACTTATGATTAGTGATGTAATGGTAGGATTTACAAATTAATTTTATATTATTACACATTAGACTACAGGTAGATGGGTGCGTAAGAATGTAATATGAGAAGTGTATTGAAATGGCATGCACATAGTACGAGTATTCGTGAAAAATACCTGTTTCCGTTTAAAGTGGCTTGCTTGCAACTTGTGCAGCGCGTGCGTGTGCCGATCGGGCCATTCGGGCAACAGCACTACGAAACTAAGCGGTTCAGCCGATTCCTGCAACAGTCGCTCCATGTGCCGTAAAGCAGCTTCCAATAGCTCCTCGCAGTACGGCGGGTGCGCCACCATGGACCCGGACACCGGCCGCAGCTCAAGGAATGGACTGAGATAATATAAAATTACGTTTTACGATAATTTTAGCATGTTTGCGTGTTAATTATTAAATCGCGGAGGTTTTAGGTGATGCAAGTCTATATGCGTTATATAGTTTTACGCCGTTAAAGTAGATATGGAAAGAAAAACCTCTGTGACCAATATCAGACTATTCATAAAACCTGCAAGTTTTGAAAACAGCAAAAAGTTTTTTTTTATATATTTATATACAAGGTGACTAAAAAGAAAGTTCACTTTTAAAAATTCGATTAAAAAATTAAACAAAAAGTTTATAAAAAAAATGTTTATTACATATTAAAATACAATTTTGGTAATTTATTTCTTGAAAATGATATCGTCCAAGTGTAAACCGTTGCGTTCACGGCATTTATTTTATTGATCTTTAAAATTTTCTATGAGGGCTCAGCATGTATTGTCCGTGATGGCTGTCAATTCGTAACGGATATTTCCTTTTAATTGTGCCAAGGAAGTCTGTTTGTTGGCATAAACTATTGATTTTATGTTACCCCACAGGAAAAAATCCATAGGTGTTACATCGGGACTTCGTGGTGGCAAATTTATGTAACCTCTCCTGAATATCAATTAGTCAGGAAAAATTTTACGAACTCGTGGTAAAGACCTGTTGGACATGTATGAAATTTTTCCGTCCTGCTGTTACCATGTTTTTTGGTTATAACCAGGAAAGTTTTGCAGTTCAGGCACAAAGAAGTTGTCTAACATCTCCACATAACGGTTCGAGTTCACTGCGAATTTAGGGGTTTCTGTTGTCTGTATTTTTTGGTTTAATTGCACTTTAGTATCGGCAATTTGGTTTGTTTACATGTACATTGAGATGGAAATTAGCTTCATCCGAAAAGAATATGTTGGTAAACGTTGAAAAGCGCTCAATAATCTGATTTACGAAGGCAACCCTCTGTCCAGCACCGTGAGGCATTAATTCTTGCACTTATTGAATTTTGTAGGGGTGCAGCTTTAAATCTTTTTGTAAACTGTGGAACAACGACGATCTATGCATGTTTAAAGCATCAGCACGCTTCCGAATCAAAAGGTCTGGGTTGTCACGACCAGAACGAGAAACACTGTCTATGTTTTTGACCGTTCTCGAAGACCTTGGACGTAGGTATTTTGATTTTTTTTAGCGTTGAACCGGTCTCTTCAAACCTTTTGACCCATTTATCAATGAGTTTAGGGTTTGGCGCGTCACTTAATTGTCGAATATTGCAAAATTATCTACGCTACAGTCGCTAAATTACCGTTTTTATAAAACTCGCCTACGCACAACGCACGGTTCGCTCCCGAAAAACCCTCCATAGCGACCAAATTCCCAAAAGCTAGGCTACCAAATGACACCCCCCCATCCCATAGGTGCGTTCACGTCATAACCAAAACAAATGTCACCTTTCTTTTGAGACATCCAGTATTTAACAGAATATGGTTACAACTGGCAAACGTTATAACTTACAGAAATCCCACCCACCAGTGTACCCAGGAAGTAGGCATGCAGTGATAGGTGAGGTAGAAAATTAGATAAATTAAAAGTACTATGTATTAATAAACTTGCAAATACAAATGTATGTATTACTAACTTCATAGCTTTTCCATACAATATAATGCTATATAATTAAATATAATATATGCTTATTACATATACATAAATTATATATACATCGACGTATTTACATTATAAAACAGACAAAACTTACCCACGGGATCCGAAATATGAGTCAGTATCAGCGAACGCTGAGCAGTATTGCCGGAAGTAGCAGTCTAGAGGACTGGCGAAGCATTCAAAGGTAACTCCGAAAGAGCGATGGAGACATTCCAGCACAGGCACGGGCAGCGCCATTTGCGTGAGATGCGCGTCGGGGCCCGCGCCGACCCACGCAGCGTAGCGCCGTAGCAAACACCACACTCGGGATAAAAACTGCTCGAATTTCTTGTCATCGAAACAACTATATCTGTATAAGCATTCCTGAAATTGAACAGATATAATTCAAATTATAATAACATTATTACAAAAGTATAAACATTATTTACGTATATAATCAAATGAATACAATTGTAAATAATAAGTAGATACAAACACGACCAAAATTATTAATGTTAAAATGTTTGTGAAGGTAAATACAGACCATAACAGTTTATATTTTTTAAAAGTAGTCTAGACATAAATACGGTTACATAAAAATTTTTCTTTTTAATTATTTTGAATTTGGAACACGTTTATTATTTTAAAAACTTATTTCGATTTTGCGCCATTTTACATATTTCTTCATGTTCATTTTTATCAAATTACAGAATGGAATAGGGTATTAACCTTTTGCACTCTACTGACACCTATACGGTGACATACTAAATCTAACCACATATCCACTGACACCTATACGGTGACATGAATAACAAATAAACATTATTTGGGGATTCATCCCATATTATTCAAACAGGGGCAATTTATACAAATTAGGGGATTACCCGCACATTGTTTTTAAATATTTTTCTGCAATAAGTGACACAGTTTTCTTTACTTTGTGTATAAAACTATTATTAAAAATATTGTTTCCCATCAAAAATAAATGTGAATTTTGAAAGTAGTTGATTTGAAGCTGAAAGAGATGTTATTCCTTATTATCGCGAACCTGTACAAATAAACTAAGGATTCATGTGGGAGATTGTTTTTATAGATACCATACTATGAAAGAATTTAAGCGCAAATATTAAATTTTTTTTATTTAACATAACAGAAATATAAATAAGTATCTAATAAAATATATAAAAGAACTCTAATATATGTTCACGCATTTATATTTTTTTAAAAAAATAATTCTTTTAATTTTTACTGTATATAAAAATGCCACGGACTTGCTGGGGTGATATGAAATTTTGTGTAGAGTGCAAAAGGTTAAAGAAAAAAGGATAGCAGTGATCCCAATGCACAAAGCCGTTCGTCATATTAACACTTCAAAAGATTAGTATCGACCGTATGTTCGTATATCGTACCGTCAAAAGATACAACAGCAAAAGTGAATCAAGATACAGTCTTGGATCGTGTTGTGAATCCTCTCAGCAATACACTTTTCAAAAATATACCGTGGACTTTCCAGCAGGACTTTGGACCTGGTCACAAGGCACGAACTACCCAAGCCTAGCTTGAAACCAACGTTCCGGATTTTGTAAAAGCTGAAGACTAACCCTCACCTAACCCAGACCTTAATCCATTTCAATTTATGGTCAGTTTTAGAGGACATGGCATACTCTAAACGACACGCCGACATTTAGTTTCTTAAAAAATATTTGGAGCAAGTGGTGGCGAAATTTCTTTTGGAAACAGCGCGTAAATCCATAGATTCGTGGCCAGACAGAAAAAGACATTTATAAAAGCCAAAGATGGCCATTTCTAATATAATATATTTTCTTATTTTTTGCTGAACCTTTAATAAATATTTAGGTACAAAATTTTATTTTTTAATAATACGGTACATATAAAAAAAAATATCATTTATAACAGAGCTTATGGTTGGACTAGTATGGTCTACAGCCTGCACTTCAGCCGCCTGGCGCCTCGGCTCCTCCGGACGGCCGGCTCACTGAGCTGGCTGCTTCCAAATCTGGGGGGGCTGAGTGTTACGTCCCGGCGGCTGTATGCGGGCGTCTTCCGTAGCATGGCGCTCTATGGGGCGCCGATATGGGCGGGCTGTCTCAATAGAGACAGAGCCGCCAATCTCCATAGCTGCTACAGCACGGGTGCTTCGGCCACTATTTGCACCGGATCGGGAGGGAGGAGACCACGAGGTGTCACCAGTGCGATGCTGCAGATGACACGGCATTACACACCCTCGCGGTGTGTACTGCCTGGTCGGAGCAGCGCCGTACTGTTCAGTTCCTGCGTCCACGGCTGCACCTCCCCCGACTATCTGGGGGAATACACAGGCGGGCTCGCTCACGCGGGCATCCTCTGGCAGGGTCGTGGTCGTATCCGCAAGGCTTCCCATGACTCCGCCCGGCTCATCTGACGCCACCCTCACTCCGTTTTCGTCGTCCGATTCGTCGGGCAACGAGGACTGGGTGTAGGACGGCGGAGGAGGGAGCGAAGAGGAATAGCGTTTTACCGCCGCGGGGTTTTTAGTGGGTAGCACCTGGGCCAATTTCCAGGAAAAGTGCCCTTTTTAGGGCGCCGGTAGCCCCCATACACGCCTCCCCCTCCCACGGGGGGAGGTACGGTGCAGCAATGCATTTTCCCCACGCAAACAAAAAAAAGGTATGGTCTACAGTAATGACACGGCATTACACACCCTTGCGGTGTGTACTGCCTGGTCGGAGCAGCGCCGTACTGTTGAGGCCTTGATCGGGCCTGATCTCTCTTTACCACGGATCGTGGAAGGCATGGCCCGTGACGAGAGTGTCTGAGGAGCCGTGTCTTCATTCGCCGAAGACGTGATGAACCAGAAGGAGAAGGCAGAAAGGGAGCGGAAGGAGAGCTCCGAGGCTCCCCTGATCCGCCGAAGACGAAGGGGGAGGCGAAGGCTGCTACAAGACTGCCTTTACCTCCCGAACGCAGGTGCACAGGAACATGGTGGTGGGACACCGGTATTGCCCGCATTGCACGCACCTGTACCGCCGAGAGACGCAACACCTTTTTACGTGAAGAAATGCGTTACGCATACCGCCCGACCAGGGGAGGTTCAGGGCAGTTATGTAAGACTCCCCGGGAGTGAAGCTCCCGGTATACCCACTAAAACCTCACTCTGCGTCTACTGTTGCACCTCCCCCGACCACCAGGGGTACACAGGTGGGCCTGCGGCAAAGGGCATCCTCAGACAGGGTTGTAGTCGTATGCAATCGGCTTCCCACAACCCTGTCTGGCCTATCCGATGCCACCCTTACCCTGTCACCGTCGTCCGATTCGTCGGGCGATGAGGACTGGGTCATGGACGGCGGAGAGGGCCAGGAGGACTAGCAGTTTACCGCCGCGGGGTTTTAGTTGGTAGCCCCCTAGTTCACCTTCCCAGGAGCCGCGCCCTTCCTAGGGCGCTGGGTAGTCCCACTCGCGTCTTCCCCCTCCCGAGGGGGGAGAGGGCTGGGGATATGGTGCTTAATGCATTTCCCCGCGCAAAAAACAAAAAAAATAGGATTAGAAATTTCTCCCCCCACTGAGTTCCCGCCTTGTCGTGGCAAAGGGGCTTAGTAACCGTGGTCACCCACGGTGAAGCGAAGAGGAACCCACCCGGCCGGCCCGAGGCGTAAGGCTGGCCCGAAGAGACCACTTGATGCGGGCTTGGGGAGTCTGCCACGGATGTGTGCCGAGGGGTTGCGGGGGCAGCGTGCATTTCGCGGCCCTTGCGGCCGTAGTGGAGTCGCGGAGAGAGAGGAGTGTCGGTGTTACGTTGCCGCTCTACCTATCCTCCGCGACTAAGCGGTGTCGCACCGTAGATGCGGCAGCGGTCGAGCTTCGGGGGTGAAGGGGTAACCCTACCTTCCGCGCCGAATTACAGTTGGCGGCGGAGCCTAAGACCAGATCCGCCACAGGGAAATTGGAGGACCTGTTCTTTCGGGTGCTCGTCCTCTCAACTCCCATGGCCACTAGGTGACGGACTCGGGGGGGTCCGTTGCCCATTTAACCGTAAGAGGCCAGAGAGGAAGGCGCGCTTTGTGTTCCAGCGCGCCTTACCAGGAAAGGATAGGGGAGGTTTGCCTCCCCCCTCAGGAGGGGCTGCACGTTCCCGTGACCCTACCATAAAGCGCTGAAGATGGAACATCGTGGGGGTTTTAGTCGGTGCAAGTTCGATATAATCTGCTTTTACCCCCGCGAAGGCAGATAGGCGAAGGCATTTCCTCCACGTAAAAAAAAGGTATATAAATTTCTATACAGCACCATATGTAGAACATCTATCAGAATTATATATCCATTTTAGTAGTTCTTATACAAGTTGATTTAATTGATATTTATTAATTTATAAGGAATCTTAAGTGTAGATATCACTCTAAATTAACAATTGTCTACTATCAAATGTTCAAAAAAGAAATATTAAAAATATAATAATTACCATTTTCTGTAGATATGTAGCATTTATGATTTGCGTGTCACCAAGGTAGCGCAGTAATGCCTGATCACGGTCGAGAAAGTGCTCGACAAGTGGTGGGCGTGGCGCGGGGAGCGCGCATTGCACCGGATAGCACCACACCTTGCGTAGTGCGGCCTGCTGCAGAGGTGCCGCTAACTCCTGCAACACAAACAAACATTTTAAAACTATGGAAAAATGTTTATTGTTCGATCTTAATGGCCATATTGATATAATTCCTTTTAACAACATACGTACATAATAAAAATGTCGTATAGTAGCGGTTACGGCCTATAAATAAACTTGTATATCAGGTTTTGATGAAAGGCACGAACCCCGTTGATGACCACCGTGGTTATGAGCATGTCGCCTATTATTTGGGGTCCGTCCACTAGTAGATGCATTAAAATTTCTAGTGTGCGCGGGTGCAGGGCCAGTGCAAACTGGTCCAAAGCACGCGATGTTTTGAGTATCGACACAGTAAGCTTCTGTGCACCGAAACTATGGACGGTGCAATCACTGCGGTGGTCAACACCTTAGAGCGGAGTGCATGGACTGGCGAGCAGAGAAATTTCTCATCTGTCGGAATTCTCGCAAAGCGAAGTTAGACCGACTGGACTACGAGGCGTTTGACAAATTATGCCCGGTCTGGAAGAGGTGGAACGTCATAGCAAGAACAGCCGTAGGTTACTGCTAACGGCACCCCGGTCCGAGCTCGTTACGGCCGAGCAGATATACGAGGCACCGAAGAAAGAGTAGGCGTTTGCTATGATCTAGGAGCCGTACATCTGTGCTATTGGCTAGATGCGGCAAAACCCAGGGTGGTATAAAGCATCTGCCGGGGCGCAGGTGAAGTCATCAAGGCCGCCATTTACTGTTCGACGACACCATCGACATCGGCCAGTACCGCGATCTCACGTCTGGAAACATTTTGCTTACCAAACGGCAGATTATACCTGGATCGGATTGGTTTGTTCGTGGAGACTGCTGACGTGGCAGTGGGTGGCGACTTCAATGCTCATAACACCTTCTGAAACAGCCAGTCTGCTGACCAGACGGGGATTGATGTTGCGGCCGGGCTCGACAACCTGGAAATGCACCTACTGAATCCGAGGTGTGAGTCAACATTTGAAACTTATGGGGGGCGCAGATGTTACTCTAGCTGCGTCGATGTTATTGCATGCCCTACGACTTTGCTCAATAGAGTAAAAGGCCGGCGCTTTTCTGATGACGTATCTTTTTCGGACCATAGGAAATTCTGTTCGTATTAAGCTTTCTGAGGGCTGCCAGCATGGACATTATGGGAGTACACGGCACCAGTCTACCCATAGGGTAGTCTGAGGCGGGTTTGGTAACAGACTTACCTAAGTGCATAATAAGATCATGGACAGATGGGCACTGGACTATGAGCGGTAAGCCCATGAGGCGGACCTGCCGAAGACCTCCAACAGAAGAGCAGAGTTGCTTTGGTGGGCCAAACAGCTGTCACTCTCCCTCAGACGGTTGTCTTGAAGAACAAGATAGTGATCGCCAAGGTGCGGCAGGCCCGTAGGGAATTGTTAGTACGCGAGTACGTCGGTGCGACAGAAACCTACCGACTTGGAGCTCGGCGTGCTCAGACTGAAAGCGATTCAGTGTCTGGCAGGACCGCATGATCATGTGGGACGGTACTAATCGTGTGATACAACACACGGAAGTTGATTGGGAGTACGTCCCCTTCGTCTAAAGAGAAAGCGTGCTGGATAGAACGGAATCAGTCAAGACCTTGGTTAAGATTTTTTTCCAGAGGATACCATCAGGGAGGACACCATGAATCACAGAGCTGTAAAAGCCAAAGCCGATGGCTTCAATAAGTGGGGACATGATGATCCGTGCGAACCCTCTTTCACGATGGTGAAACTCAGTTCATGTTAACTTACAACCCGAAGGAGCCTCCTGGCACAGTCGGTCTTAGCATGGACATTTACCGGGTGGTCATCACCGTAAATGCAAAGTTGTATTTCGAGATTTTCAGCTGGCGTCTCGTTCTTTTTTAATTCCCCGGGAGATGGAATAAGGGTGACACGTAGTTTTGCGGAAACTAGACTAAGATGACTACACGCACCCAAAATCCTTCGTAAAAATAGAACAATATTCCATAATGGGCAAGATCTTCGAGAAGATGTTGGTCTTAAATATCTGAAACGTATATCAGTAATCACTAATAGAATAGATTTTGTCGCAGAAACCCTACCTCATCAACCCTAGATTCTCTCTGTGACATGATTGAAGATGTCATCCTAGTCATCCTAGTATCATTGAATATAAGGAAAGCCTTCGATACTGCCTGGTGGCTAACTATACGGTGCTAAATGGCCGAGACTCACTTCCCTGCGAATCTGGCACGCCTAATCGACTACTACTTTGACAATCGCAAGCCATTCGTTAATTACGCCGGAACGGAGTGAAAAAGAAGCCCGCCCTTCTGGCTACCAATGGATGCCTACACGCAAGCAAAGAAGAAAGCGACCACTTTATATGAGACAGTGTGCGCTTCCGCCACGTAATGAGAGACCTGGAGGTGCCGGTCAGCTTCAAGAGATTGCCACTCTCGTCTGATCAGAATGGTGTGCAGTTCTCCTGTCTGAGAGGAAAGAGGGTTGATCGACTGGCAACCGGCAACTGTATAGACAGAATGGTGGGTGCGGCGATCTGTGTGATACGTTGCAGAGGTTGCGATAACAACAAAAGCAAAAGAACACCAGTGTATTAGGAATGCCCTGTATCTTTCTTCAAGTGACAAGTTAAATTGAATAAGCTTCACATATGGAACAGGCTATATGGAAGAAACGGTCGTTTAACATACATAGTGAAAGGAAATGTAAAAATAAATTATATAAAAAGAATGAAAATGAAATAAAACAGAACTGTGATAAATGAATGTAGGCATACAAATGTAATAGTATAGATAGATATCAGGTATTGTAAGAAATAAATAAAAAGTTGGACACCAAACTTATTTAACCATAATGCTTTAAAATAGGAAATGGGATGAGATATGAAAGCAAGAAATGAAGATGGTAGACAAAAAAGTAAAAAATATGAACACATGACTCAATAGACACAATTTTTAGTGAAAATGAGACTGTAGATGGTGAAGTGTGCTCACTCAGAATACTGTGGCTTTTCTATATAACACAGCAATGATGTTATAGTGGCAAATTGACAAGGTAGACAGGTTCAATAAACCTACCACCTTCAATTTGTATAAATGAAATAATAGGCAAAAGTTTTAGCAATGAGAAATACCGGTATTCCATTTTCTTTTAAAAGACAGCTGTGTTTTTCTCTTATCTTTCTTGCATATTCGGCAGATAAATGATATATTTTTAAACAAATGCCCTCCACTGACGCCTTTGCAGTTTCTGCTAAATGAGGTTGACACTGTCTCTAAAAAAAGTAAATTTAAAAATTAATCACCGCTTTTCAACTAACAGTTCAACATGTTTCATGGTTAAAAGATTTTTGAAAATTTTATCAAATTAATCAACAGAGAAATAAATTATCTGCTCAATCAATCACATATTAACAATAATTACCATAAAATGCAATACATACTCTAAGGTGTGCTAATCTGTCCTGAAAATCATCATATGTAGCTCCAACAGTTCGCCGAAGCCATTGGAATGTATCCTCTGCATTCCATTTCACTACTTTACGACTCTCTGGAGATGCATTTCTCGATTCTATCATTTTCTTAGCAGCTTCAGCATACTTTGATAATTGCTTGCGTGCATCACCGGTAAATTTCGGGTGAGTTAATTTTATTGGTATATCATTCATAATTTCTTCATACATGGACCTTGATATTTCAGGAAAGCAATGACTAGGCAACAGTGGATCAGAACCTCCTTGATCATTTACTTTCCTCTCCATTAACCAACGATTAAAAGAGTCTTTGGGTGCATCTATGCTTTCTCTTGTATGACATAATTCTTGATAACACTGTCTCAGTTTATTTGCTAATGTAAATCTAAATCCTTCAATTTCAGGATGAGGATGGGGACAAATTGTTGGTGGACGCTCATATATAACAACATTTGTTGGAACTTCAATATCCCATGGTCCAGCCAAAACAAACTTCTTTGGTGGTGGACCATTATCTTCAGATGTTCGTCGCTTACTAGCACTAGGTGTTACATTACCAGTTGGAGGGGGACCAGTGTGGCATATACCTAAAGGGTCAGTAATTGGATCAAAGTCTCTTTTAACAGCTGGCAGTTCCCACATAGATTCACCTGATATTTTATTCCAAAAATATGGCCTGTTTTCTCTCTTTGACCAATACTTGCGCCAGCCTTGAAGTAAAAGATCAGGATGTAATTCAGCGGCTAGGTGTGGGGCTAGCGGTGCAGGAGCACCTGGTGTCTGTGGAGTTTCTCCCCCAGCATTAGGCGAAGACTGGAGTTCAGGTGAGGGCTCACTATGTGCTACGCTACCCTCCCACGTCGAGGAACCGGCAGACACTTTATCACGAACATCATTCATTGTTTACTATTTGAATAGCTGATAGTTTAATAAAAATCAGAGTTATAGAAAGAATTATAAAAAAATCAAATTGCCAAATATTCAAACAATAAGCTTCTTATAAGAACAAAAACATTGTTGATTTTCATTAAACTGTTGCCGCCAAGAAACAATACTGAAGAAAATTGATAATTTTTACACAAACGCATGATAATATTCTAAAATTAATTCAATAATTTCATTTTACAAAGTATAATAAAATGAAAATAATATCAACATTTGTTCTTTGTTCACAATTTACGCGAACAAAATTTATTTGTGTAACTTGGCGGAATAGCTACGTTCCGTCTTCTTCCCAAGCACCGCCATCCATTCACAGTCTACAGACTATATACGAGTTGAAAACAAATACAGATAATTTTGCAGAATTAAATTAATGTATAATTTTATATAAATTATCATTATCTAAATTTTATCTTACGAAAATAAACGAATACATATTGTGTTTATAGTACACTCACAAATTACGTGTATATTTTTACGAAATAAATAGGCAAAATGGATATTGTGAACACTGATTATTTTTAAAAATTATTTAATAGTCAATTAATCGAAAAGAAGATTATAATAACCATTATTTGCAATAATGTCTTTCTGTCGATATGTTGTTGTCTAATGTAAAAAAAGAACAAAAGTAGGGGGACAATCGGCAATAATTTTTAGTAGAACATTTACACAATTACCCCCATTCAGAGAACAGTGTTTTAAGCGTAATTATTCATAATTGTGATATGAATAAAGTAATGCTAGCGACAAAATATCTGAATAACTGTCTACTGCCAAGAATTGTGTTACACCACTTATCATGCAAGCAATTCAAAAAATAGGTTTTTTAATGATAAGGGACAGATCTGTGAAAATATTTTACCCGAATAAAAGTCGATAAAATTAAATTTCATTATCACATTTAACTGGCTTCATGGCGTAGCGACTTATGTCCTGGTACTCATCAACATAAATAGAGGAACTTCATGGTTGAAAATTATTAACGAATCACCTTCATTTTAACAATTCGCCGCTATTACAACAGTAATGTTGTAGCCAGAGCATAATGGGCGAGCAAGCTATAACATTTTCGTCCTCGTGAAATCGTCGTCTAATTTCAATAAATTAAAAAATACTTCTAATAGTATTTTTTCTATTACAAACACAAACGATGTATATTTGTCTATGTTTACATAATTATTGGTTTTTCTACGTTAAACGGAATGTCACCTAGTAAGACATTATTTATGATAATATGTACTAGATATTATGTAGTAGGGATTCAATATTTTTTTCTCACATGTAGTACATAATTACGTTATTTATCCATTATGGATGTAATTGAAATCAGTTCTGTGTTAAAAGAGATTCCATTACGAGATTATAACGATTGTGAAATATCCATTATTGATAACTGTAATTTGAAATACGAACACTTTTTTGAAAATTTTATTTTAAAAAATTTGCCGTGTGTTATACGAAATGTATGTTGGAAATGGAATTGTTCAAAGACTTGGGTTAGGAATAAACTCATAAACTATGATTATTTTATAACAGAATATGGTGATTTGGAAGCCCCAATTGCAGATTGTTTTAAGGTGGACTATAATGCTCATTGTAAGCATATTATGACACTAAAAGACTATATGTCTTATTTACGAAGAGGTGAAAAAGATAAGCTTCTTTATCTAAAGGATTGGCACTTAAAGAGAACAAAACCTGATCATAAATTTTATGAAGTACCAAGGATCTTTGCATCTGACTGGCTTAATGAATATGCGGAGGATAAAAATGATGATGATTTTATGTTTGTATACATAGGCCCAAAAGAATCTTGGTAGGTTTGATCAACTATTTTAATAGTACATAAATAATCCCTATATAAAGATATATATGTTTTAATAGTTCAGTTTTTAAAGCACAATTTAACTTTGTTACTTCAATGTAAACATTTTTTGATTTATTTTAGGCATCTATTTTTAAAAAGTTTGATAGTATTTTTATCCCTTTTATTGACAAGCAGATAGCACGACAATTAGTGATTCTTGAAGAAACAAATGTTTCGGAAGTCCTTTTATTACTGTTTATATGAAATATGAATTGTAATTTAAGGACCATCTTCCAATAATATAGTGTATCATATTAATTTTTTTTCTGAACTAGAATTAAAACAGAAAAGTCTAACAAAAATATAACATCATTACTTCTTATACCAATCATATGTAAAACCAGTGATGTACTGGCTAAACCAATAAGTTTAAAATTATTATATAATTATTTTTTGTTATTATTTTAGGCCTTTATCTTTGAATTCACTATATTAACCAATTGTATATTTTTTTTATCGGTTATGGGCTAACACTTGGCTTTGAATTGATATGATAATAAGTGACAATGAGAGAAAAGTGAAGCAAGTTTGCCCAGAATACATTTGGCTCTCACATGTATGACTGCTGGAATACAGCAATGCTGTTATGGCGGCAGAATAACATCAAAAGTGGTAGCTAGCCAAGCGGGTTTGAAAAACTCTATGACCATCCAGAGTCCACTATTCCTGTGGCTCTATAATCGAACCCGGGACTTCCACGTTATAAGGCAAGCAATTAAACTACTGCATTGCAGATGCAGTCAAATAAATGTTATAAATAAATATTTGTCATAATTTATAAATTATTTTGGTATTTTTAAGAAAATTAAGAATAATGATAGTAACTCTAGTCGAATTATCCAGCTGTTTTATTAATATTTCATAAGTAAATACTATTTAAATTAAACTAAAAATAAGTTGGAAAACAAAAAATTCTGTAGATTTTACCTTCACCTTTGTCTAAATTTTCTTTAAATTATGGATCAATACATAACATAGCTGTCCAAAATTCAATAGAGTTAAATAGAATAAACATTCAATTTAACTTATTTATATTTTAATGCAGTACTATTCTGTAACAATTATATTGATATATTTGTCATTTCTTTACAGGACTCCTCTACATTGTGATGTGTATTCATCATATAGTTGGTCCGTAAATGTAGTAGGTAGAAAAAAATGGATTTTATTTCCTCCAGGTGAAGAAACTAAAATTAAGGATCAATTTGGAAACTTACCATTAATGTTTGAACGAAAAGAATATTCAAATGTAAAGTATTATGAAGTAATCCAAGAAAAAGGAGATGCAATTTTTGTACCATCAGGTTGGCATCATCAAGTAAACAATGTTCATGATACTATTTCCATTAATCATAATTTCGTTAATGGTAGTAACATAGAACTTGTATGGGCATCTTTTGAAAACAACTTGTTAACAGTAGAAAAAGAAATACAAGAACTTAGGAATACCCCTGAATTTATTACACAATGTCAACTGATTCTTAAATCTGTATTTGGTATGGATTATTTAGCATTTGTAGATTTTGTCACACATATAGGGAAAAAAAGAATCAGACAATTTAAAGGTGAAAACTTGCCTAATTTTCAAAAATTTATATTTGGTATTAACCATATACTCTTTGATTTGCATATTGTATTGAAATTGTTAAACCTAATACAACATCATCATTTATATGAAAGTGAATATCCCACACCTGATGTAAAAAAAAATGTATCAAGTGTTATAAAAGCAATTACTAAACTTATTTCAAAATCATGACCCTGAATGATACATTGATAATTACAGTTTTGAATGAACATTGGCACTTACTATGTTCTTAGAAATTAAATTTTTTATCTCAACATGATTGTAGCCTAACTCTTTTAATATTTGAATTGAATGCTCTCCAGGTGCTGGCTGAGATTTTTTACCAGATGACTCACCAGGTGTCAAGGACATTTTTGGTGATGGTTCTGGTACAACATAATTATCATTATCCTCATAAAATGAATTTCTAGATAAATTACATTTATGTTTATGCACTTCATCGATATTAAGGACAGGTGTAACACATGCATCAAGTTTATCAAATATGTTGCACCATTCTTCCTGAGTCTTTGTTAGGAATATTTTAGTGAATTCTCTTTTACAATATTCCATGTTTACACTTTGTGTAAATTCATCTGCAGGTAATTGCAATCCTTTTAATAAATTAGAATAGAATTGGGGCTCAAGTGCCCCTACTGCCATAAATTTATCATCTTTTGTTTTATATGTTGAATAAAATGGAGCTCCACCATCTAATATATTTGTACCAGGTTCCCCATCCCAGATATGTAATTTCCTAGATTTAAACAGCCATGTTCCTAAATAAGCTGCACCTTCAGTCATGCTGCAATCAATTACTTGACCTTTACCAGATTTACTTCTTTCTAAAAGTGCCATAAGGATACCAATAACACATAATAAAGTTCCTCCAGCAAAATCACCAATTAAATTAACTGGAAAAAATGGAGGCTCATTATTTTTACTAAATAATGATAGTAAACCAGACATAGCTATGTAATTTATATCATGTCCAGCTTTATTTTTATAATAACCGTTTTGACCATAACCAGATAATCTTGCAAATATAAGTTGTGGGTTAATGTTTAACAATAAATCTGGGCCTAATCCCATTTTTTCCATTACCCCTGGTCTGTATGTATCAATTATTACATCGGACGAAGTACACATTTTCTTTAGTACATCAACACCTTCTTTCATCTTTAAATTGACATTCATTGTTCTTTTACCATTTGTCATGACATCTGTGTTATACAGGGCATCCATCTAGAAATTAATAAATTTTTAGTTTTCTCAAAAGATTTACACGCTATTGGTGGGTAAAATTTTGAGCTTGACTCAAACATCTACTGGACAAAATTAGATGAAGTATGAAAAATGTGCAATATTCAGAAAACATAAGTAATAGCCTTACAACAAATAGAAAGATTTTCATTACATTTGGAAGGTAATTATCACATAGTATTTGAAAGTTTCAATTAATTGGTAGTCACCAGTATAATAATGGTATTTATATCCTTCCCGCCAGTAGTGTGTTAAATATATTATAGTTCTTCCAAAATAATTCTAGAAATATTTAAACTATAGATAGACAATGTTGTTCTTTATTAAACTAAAATAAATTCTCTTTACTGCGGCATAAAATTATATAAAAAAAAAAAAACATTTTGGTGATCATAAATTCATAATAATAGCACTTAGAGCTTAAAAATTCGTATATTTTAGACACTAGGACATATTTCATAACACTTATTCTAAATTAGGCCTCTTCTACCCTCTTATTTTTATTCTATTAAGATTATTTGCAGTTATAATCCTTGCGCGGGTCTACAACTGTTCACTTAAATCGAAAGAAGATGAAGAACAACGGAATCTTTTTTAAAACCATTACTGCATTTTTATCGCGCAGAGCTAACAAAATTTAACATAAACATGGTTGCCGGAGCACAAGCGCTAGAGTAGCACCTTTTGATTGCAAACCATTAAGTATTCAACAAATTAAAAATAACTTAGTGATTATTTATTGCAATAATAATAAATCTTATACGTCAGCATATAGGCATAGTACTACAATAATTAAGAACTCAACAGTAGTTATAAACTCCAACCCCAATAAAAATTTCAAAATCGACAAATATGAAAATCGTTAAAATAAGTTTATTTATAGAATTAACGGAAGTAATTCTATAAAAAAATAATGTTAGTGGTACATAAGTTAACGGTTGATAAACTATTATCACCAAACATTCATTTCAATTAAAATGCATAAAAACACTTTTGTTAATATCGGTTACTTTTTATGAAATGAATATTTTATTGACTAACCTTTTGTATTACAGTAATAGATGCACCAAAATCTGCTAATATAGTACCGCAAAACGGCCCTGGAGCTAATCCCATCATTTCAATGACTTTAATTCCTTTTAGCGTCATAATTATTTTTTTTTAATTTTTTTTTTAAATGTAATAAATTATTTGCTTTATAATTTAATTTTTGCTAAGTTTACTACTATCATTTAACGCTCAAAGTAATTGTCTTAGTCTTCTCTACTATTTGCTCTATATTGTAACCTTTGATCAAATTTGATAACAAAGATAACTATTGACGGCTTTACGGAATAGTTGCGAACTTAAAATATTGTTAATCGATTAAATATCGATGTATCATCTACCACGCACATTCTATTGTACGTTGTCTACGAGGGATTTTTATATGCTTTGTAGGCAACCAAGAAATTATTTGTATTTGTTTGTATTGAATAAATGCCTAAACATGCATGCCTGTTCACTGGGCAAGGTGGTATTGCATCTTGGGCTACAACAAATGTGGTATTTATAGAATCGAATTGAATATTCACTTACCTGTAATAGAATGTTCTGCTTGTCTCGCTAGCTTGATTAAAAGTTTTATAGGCTTAAGGAAATAAAACTTTAATCTTAGTTATTTGTGTTTTTGCGACGATGTTCTACATAGTAAATTGAAATACTCATAGCCACAGGTATAATTAACAATCGAAAACTTTTATCGTTTTACTATCATTTTTCACATAGATCGGAAAATAAAGGAAAATCATTTTTCTTATTAATTTATATTAAATACTGTAAATATTCTCTCTCTTCATTGAGGTAACTCTATTTCTTTATCTATAAAGTGTACTAGCATTTGACAATGGTAATTATGAATTACTTTTTCAAATTCATCCACTTTTCTCGTCACCGCAAAAAAAGTTTTAAAGTCCGAGGAATTTACTCGTATGATTTCCTAATTTCTTATCAATATGACTTTATGATTTGTAAAAACTATCATTCATATTATTTTTTTGATAGATATTTATCTTACATATTTTACTTTACTTATGAAGTGACGAAAAATAATAATGAAAAGTAAAACTAATATTAGCTAATATTAATTATTATTGATAGCACATGGCGACAATAATAACTCTACAATACTATGTCTATTGATTCACAGTTGTCCCTATTCAGTTCGTTCATATCTTTCTTTACCTTTTTTAGGTCTATATATATATGCACCTATCGCCTCGAAAATATTAATTTTTCCTAGCTTTTCTAATTTATCAAAAATATGAATATATTCTTGTGTGTAGTTATGATATATGCTAAACAAGGGTAAGGTTGTCTGGGAGAGACTGCTTTCAGCAGTAAGACCGCCTTTTGCAATGCTGACGTATTCTTTTACTTCGCTGTATTTGTGACACTTATTTTCTTGTATTTTGTTCAATATGTATTTGTATTCTTTTTTCTTTTCGTTTTGCAATAAAGACTATTCTATTCTATTCTAAACAAAGCGTACATGCCTTAACACAGTAAACATGAATTAACACAGTAAAGTTTCGAATGCTGTTATTACAGTCTCACGTGGGGCAATATTTAAAGGACGTTTTTAAAAATTTATCGTTATCATCATGCCTATTCACTATTGCCCTGAAACCTTTATATAATCTATTATTATATCCTAGAAAACTAAAAATTGTACATAACATTTAGATAATAATAAAAGTTAACTTTCTTGTCTTCAATCTTATTTTATTCAATACCTGTTCACACTATTTTACGCTATTTTAGCATATAAAATAGTAAAAAAACTGAGCAATATTTGGGTATTAAACACTTCAGATATTATCAAAGAATACAACAGCATTCTATGTTTATTTGATACAAAATGACTGAATCCAATAGTACAATTTTTAACTTGTTTATAGGTTGTTAATGCAGTTTATTTTTATCATTCGTTATATTTTTGTTAATTATACCGTTTTAAAATGATGTAATCTTTGTAATCCGACAATTATTTCTTATTAAGCATTATATAAATATCTATATATTAAATTTATTTGTATAATAAAATTTATTTTATTTGTAGTAAAAATACTCTTTGAGTAACTTGTTTATGGCAGTAGTTTATGATCGGCTTTCACTTATATTAAAAAGGTTTTTCTTATTACTAGCTTAAAGGTTCATGGAAGAATAACTTGATTGAAGCTACGTTTTATTAATAAATCTTTTACAATATGTCAGTGGCATTTGCTCCTAGAGGGAATCGACCACCATTAACACCAGCGCAGATACAAAAAATGTTGGATGAAAATGCTCATTTAATACAAACAATTCAAGAGTATCAAGCAAAAGGCCAATTAATGGAATGTCATCAATATCAGCAAGTTTTACATAGAAACCTTGTTTACTTGGCGTCTGTAGCAGACGCTAATCAGAATATACAAGCAATATTACCGGTAAGCATCTTTGGTGCAAGAGAAAAATTATTTGTTAAATTAAACCTTATGTTTTTGCCACAAACGTATAATTTTTTATTTGAGATAATTACTTTACCACTAAGATAAAGTTGTTTCTTACATTATCACTCATTAACAGAACATCAATCTTGATGTATTTCAGTGTAGAGATAGAAATAGGGGATGAAAAATTGAATTGGGCATTATTTATAAATAATAAATCATGTATAACTAGTATCATAAGGACTTAATGTTCATTAGCACATGGGTATGTCAGTTGTCTCTTATATCAAATGGCCATACTAACAAATCATTATATTACTCATCTCTCGAATGATGCAGCCATATAAAAAGTCCATAGTGCAGTATGTGTAAATGTCACATTTCTTAATATTTCCAGAAATCATTTTAATATTGTAGATTTTTTAAAAAATATAAATAATGAAAAAATAAATTTTATATTCATAATTTTACTTACTAAGGAGTCAATTTTGTGGAAACTATATTAAAAAGTAAAGTATAGGACAACAATAAAAATTTGATTCATTCTCTCGTTTTTGTACCAAATAAAAATATTATTTTGGTAGCAGTATTTATGGGATTAGTGTTAACTTATTGTTTATGTTGGTTGAAGTATAACCGTATAAGCCAGTTAAGCAAATGCAATAATAATATTTGTTTTGTTTATATTTTACTTTTTAAAAATTAGTACACATTTATTTCTCCTATATCTTGTTATTATATAATAAATGTTCGAATTCTAGCCACCACATCAACTTGCTGCTGGTAATGTACCACAAGGTCAAATGAACAATCCTGCAAGTGGAACAGACGTGCCAGGGTCACCTCAACAAGCATATCGTCCATCTTCAGGAGTTTCAACTACACCAACACGACCTACACAATCTTATGCACAAAGACCTTATCCACAAAACCAATACCAAGGACAATATCAGGGAGCTCCAGGTGTCTATCCTCCTCAAAGTGGGTATGGACCACCCAGTCAGGGATATGGTCCACCAAATCCATCACAACAACCACAGGGATATGCTCCCAATTCTACATATGGACCACCTATCACTACAACTCCCAGCAATTACCCACCATCTTCACATCAAGGTCCGGGATATCCACCTTCAACAGCTCAACAACCTTATGCTCCTCCTCCTGGCAGTCCAGCTGTTGCAGGATCCCCATACCCAGTCCGTGGTGCTAGCCAGCCAGTGTACACAGGAAATTCTGCATATCCACCTCAACAATCAGGTGCAAATTATCCAAATGTTGGTGTCAGCACTTACAATTCAACTTCTGCACAACCTCAACCTTATCAATCTCAACCATTTCCTAATACTACATCAACTTCTGCATACAGTACTACTCCAATATCTCAACCAAATCGTTCTCCTCAGCCTCCACCAAGTGGGTACACATCACAAAACCCAACAAGTACAGGCTATGGATCTCCTTCAGCACAGTCTCCTACATATAATTCAAGTTCTCATGGAAATAATGTAGTTCCAGCAACAGTTGCTTCTGGAGTCCCTTCTCAAGGTCCATCAGGGCAACAATATCCACCTTCTGGACAGCCATCTCCTTATCCTCCTGCAACACAGCCTCAATATTCTAACCCTTCCTCCCAACCCGGTAGTCCATCTCCATCAGTTTCAACAGCACCTCCGCCTCAATCTTCATATCCACAAAATCCTCAAAGTTATCCACCCAGTGGTGGAGCATATCCTCCCCATGCGTATCAACAGGGTTATCCACCAGCTCAATATCCTCCTTCACCATATCCATATGCTCGAGCACCAGCACCAGGTGCTCCGCCGCCTGGCACACAACAACCTTACCCTGGTTATAGTTTTCAACCTCAAAATCAGCAATAAATTTTACAGAATTTTAATATTGATTGAGTTCTAAACACTGCAAGTGGTTGCTTCAATATTTATTACATTTAAAAAATATATTTTTAACCCACGGTAAGGAATAGAATTCTCATACTTATTCTCTGGTGATTATTGCAATGAAAGTAGTAATGTAAATTTTACTAATTTTTGTAGTCATCTCTGAATATCCGGGATAAGCGAACTTAAACAATTTATGCCACTTTTTTTTATACACAATTTTTTTTATGCATAAGTTACTTAGGTTACATAATGAAAACAGGTATTTGCTGATTGGTTATTAAGTATAAAATAAGATATATTTTTTTAACCCCATTGGTCCATTTTGTAACTAAGTTTCATCATGAATTTGCATTTAGATTCAATCTAAAATATTAATTACTAATCTTTACACATAATATTGTGTTATATATTTGGGAGAATTCATTAATTTCACAAATGTGAAATAAATGAATTCTCTAAAGTATATTGCTTTTATACAATATACTGCTGCCACACATCACCAGATAAATTATTTTCAAACTTGAGTATTTTCGAATAAATTGGTACTGTTATTTAATTCATTTGCATGAATTAAATTAAACAAACAGGTGTTATTTTAGTATTAAAAACACTTAATTCTTTTTGGACATCAATGTTGGAATAGAGTACATTTTCAAAAGCTCACTTGATTCTTCAAAAACAAGTACATGATATTTTTTTAAACAAAAATTATTTCAGAATTTTGAAATAAAATTCAGCTTTTAATATATCTTGTTTTGTAAAGAACTAAAATTTAAATATAGTTTAATAATGTTTAATAAGTTAAGATGATCAAATGTTATTATTTTGTAAGAAATAAACAACTACATTATTAGAATTGATTATAATTTTTAAATACATTATTACTCATAATTAAAAAAAGAACTTCCATTTATTTATACTATTTATATTTAAATCGGATGAACACTATTTTCTGTCATTCAAACAGGCAATTTTATTTCAAGTTGTATGAATGTTTATAATGTCTTAAAAGCAGGATTATATAAAGTACCTATGTACTCTAAGCTAGAGGTATAAACGAGCTGCGAAGTTCATTTTAATAGACTAGAGAGAAATAATGATTAAACATAAATATTGCGCTCTATATAAAATCGTATATCTTCAAAAAAAAATCATTTTCTAGATAAATAACCATATCAAAATTTAGTGATATCATTTTTGCATTTAATTATCTGATATATTTATCATTGACTACCTCCGTGGTGCGGTGGTTTACCCCCTTGCTTTGTAACGCGGAGGTTAGAACCCGGGCCACAGGAGTAGTGGTCTGGAGGGTGATAGGGTTTTTCAAATCCGTGCTAGCTACCACCCTCAATGTCAATCTGCGGCCATAATAACATTGCTGTATTCCGGCTATAAACAGGTGAGAGCCTGATGTTTTCTGGTCGAACACGCCTCATTATCTACGGCCTCATTGTCACTTACCATGAAAAAAAAAATTAAATTATTCCCCAAAATTACACGATGTAAACACATCTTAAAATCTTATTAACGGGAACTCGTTAACACTAATTATATTTTTTTTATTTATTTTAATATAGTATTTTACAACGAAGAGTGAAAACACATTTTTATTTAATACTTGAACATGTGATTAAAAATATGAATTATAGGATTACAAAAAAATTTGGTATTTTTTGAACACATTTTAAACTAAAACTTTTTTTTTTTTTTCAATAAATAGAATATGTTTGTAAAATAATTTTTAATGGTCATATATTTATCTCAATATATACAGCAGTTCACAAAGTCCTCTCCACAGAAGAACTGGCTCCAGATCATTTCTATTTCTTAAAGTCATGAAAGTCGTCGTTTTTCTTTGTTATAGGTTGGGGAAAGTCTTTGCATATAGTATGTGTGAACTTGTAATTAAATCTCTTTGGCTATACCATTTGTATTTGGGTGGTTTTGGTGTCATCAAAAAATTTTAATTTTAAGGAAGACAATTCAAATTAGGAAATGTATGATTTTCATTTGTTTTTCTTATTGTTGAAATGAGTGAATCTAATGAAGAAATTCCATACATTTTGAAATTTACCTACAAAAGAGGCAGAAAAGCAACACAAGCCGCGAAAAAAAATTGTGATGTTTATGGACCTAATGCAGTATCTGTGAGAGAAAAAATTTGATTTAAACCTTTTTCAATCCGGAAATTTTGATATCAAACGTGCATTTCGCTCTAGTCGCCCTTTTACGGACAAAATTGATGCCATTTTTGAAAAAGTGGAATAAGGTCATCATATTAGTAGTTACAATATTGCTGGGGAATTACCATAAAACGGTTTTGGCGCATTTGAAAAAAGCTGGGTACACAAAAAACCTCGATATTTGGGTGCCTCATGACCTCGCTGAAAGAAATCTAATGAACCGTGTACACATTTGTGATTCTTTATTACGACTTAATGAAACCGAACCATTATTGAACAAGCTGATAACTGGTGATGAAATGTGGCTCACGCACGACAAGAATGTGCGATAAAGATAGTGGTCAAAGGCCGATCAGGCTTCACAGAATGTGGCAAAACCCGGGCTAACTTGCAACAAGGTGGTGCTGCGTGTATGGTGAGATTGGAAGGTCATAATTAATTATGAGCTATTACCGCCAGGCAGGATCATCGATTCTGAATTTTATTGCGAAAAACTGATGATTAAAGCAAATAATTGAGAGAAAGCGGCCGGAATTAATCAACAGAAGAGGTGTGGTTTTTCACCATGATAACGCTAAACCTCACCGTTCTTTAGCCTCTCTGCAAAAATTACGAGAGTTTGGATGGAAGGTGTTAATGCATCCACCGTATTATAGTCCTGACCTTGTACCCTTTTTTCACCTGTTTCGGTCTATGCAGAATTCCTTAGGCAGTATCAGGTTAACATCACGAGAAGACTGCCAAAACCACTTGTCGCAGTTTTTTGATCAGAAGCCCTAAAATTTTTATAGCAATGGGATCATGTCCTTACCAACAAGATGACAAAAGTTATCAAACAAAATGGCACCTACATACTTTAGTCAAATGTAAATAAACTTTATAAAAAAACCATTTGAGTTTTTATATGATATTCGAAGAAGCTTTTTCCTCAACCTATTATGTTATTAAATATGGGACCATTTAGTCGATAGTTGCATAAACGAATGTCGGAAATTATACATTTGCAACATTAATAGTTTCGGGAAATTAAAAATATTTACTTATAATAAAAATTCCAAGATGGTTTTCTTATACTTAAACACATTATTTTTCTATGCTATTGGAAATGTTGAAAATTATGAATAGATCTTTTAAAAATATTGTACCATAAGCACATTCAATTCGATTTCTATTCCATAAATATATTAACCTTTAACAAACGAATGCCGCCATTCTCGCGACATTGTAAAATTCTAAAAAAATCGAATGCCGCCATACACGCGGCATGACTAGATATTTTAGAAAACTGTAGGTTTGGCTTTGATTATACATGCAACAATAAAGGGTGATCGGCAATTTTTCTTGTCACACTCTGGTGCGCGCATTCCTCTCCGAGCATACATCGAAAATACATCATTTATAATAAAGTTTGTTATCGTCATTTTCAGAGCATTCTCTGTTAGAAGAAAAAGTTAGTCATGTGTACATGCGCCCTATTTTTATTTTTTCTCTTTATAACATAAGCTTTGTAAAATATACCAAAGAAAAGTAGTGTGAAGAACTAAGTACCGGTATGCCACACAAAAAAAAATATAAGTAATTTTGTATAAATATATCGTTAAACTATAAAAAAAATTATAAATGTATACAAATCTATACATTACATACACGAATCTATTTGTTAATTTCAATTCTTATTATTTTTCTGAAATTTTCACTTTAGTGATCTTAATTAAGCGATATTAATTATGCACCTTATCTCGCTCTGGAAATGAAGCACTTAATTTCTTATAAATCCGTCGACCTACTGGTCATAGTTTGAGAAAAATGCGTTCGTTCGTTAAGGTTTAATTTATAAATTAGGTGTCTGCGGATACATTTTCTAAAGTAAATGTTATCGGATATATTTTTTTAACGATGGATAGGTACTGTATATAAAATAGAAAAATCGCATATTAATAGTAATTTAAACATTTTAGAAAAAAGAAACTGATAATAATAAGAATGTAAAACAAACTAAAATATATTTCAACACGTTCAAGACTGCTTTTTGATTCTGCCTCATGAATATCATTCATACAGTATCCAACTGGTCACAAATGGGTTAAAATATATATTTTTTTTATTTATTTAAGGAAGATTAAAACGATTGGATGTCCATTATCAAAACTGTATGTAATTAACGATTAAATAAGAGACATGGAATATCGTTTTACCAAGTATAGGGTAACACCAGACTTGTCCCAGAATACTTCTAGCTCTCACGTGTATAACTGCTGGAATACAGCAATGCTATTAATATGGGATATTGACATTGAGGTAGGTAGCCAGCCTGGTGGGTTCGGAAAAACTACCACTATCGTAGCTCAGGGAATCAGGCCTGATAACTCCGTGATACCACTGTGCCAAAGAAGTGATTAAAATTAAAACCTTGTAATAATGATATTACATCTCGATGATACCTTCAAGATTCAAATAATAAAAAAAAAACAGAAACAGTATACAGATTTTCTATTTTATTATATACATACACTATACTAAGGCTTCATCAAATAATATCGTCTCTCCTTCAAATGGATGAATTGATTCATCATAATACTCTAAAGGCAATTCATCATTGGCAGGATGCGTTGGAAATGGTGGTGCAGATTTCATTTTCTTTAGCGGTAATATTGTGTCATATATGTAACAAACATCTCCTGTTTCTCCAGGAATACCCACTCCCAATGTCCAGAGAATATTGTATTTCGTGTTTATCCGCAAAATTTTTACACCTCTTAAAATTCTCCATCTAAAAAGTTATGTTGTCCTTTAAAAGCTTACTGAACAGTTCGATTTCTACGCGGCGCAAAAATACTGCTATCATTTATCTCGAAAACCGCGACGCAGCGGTTTTACGTTTGAGTTTGAAAAGTTTGAGACCACTTTGTACATGGGTTATATTTTGCAAAATATTTTAAATCTGCGATGATAACGTAACAATATGAACACCTGTGTAATCTACTAATCATTTTGAATGTCTAAATACCATTTCTCTTATCTTT